>VYZV01036229.1:243937-269648 GCA_013401275.1 Pandion haliaetus | reverse complement strand
ATTCCTACAGTCCCCCACCGCTGCCGTCCGGTCCTCTCCGCAGGGCCAGCCGTGACACTGCCCCTCCCCCAAGCCCAGCTCCCCCTCCGGACACATCAGCAGGTCGCGGCCCGCCCCTCACCAGTCGCTAGATGAATGGACTCAGGCGGGCAGGGCAGAACGCGCGCTGGGCAGCGCGGGAGCTCATCCTCAGTGACACCGGGGCAGGGCCAGGCTGCTGCGGCGGTTACCGTGACACCTCAGGCGGCGACAGCCGGTGCCAGCAGCTCACGGCGGGGCGTAGAGACAGCAGCCGCCGCACCCCCAAAGAAGCAAGCAGCCGATTGGCCGCGGCGCCGCCGCACCTCGCACTCCGATTNCCGGATTTCAGAGATCAGGTTGTTGGTCCCTAAGAGGACCACACAGAAATAGCCTTTTAAGCTAACTACGAGATTTCAGCTCTCTGGTGCTTACGCTGCTGCTCAAAGCCAGCAACACTGTGAGCTACTACCAACAGCCGCAGACAAGTATCACCAAGAAGGCCAGAAACACGACAGGCTTCCCGGGAATCTCCGGCTAAGAAAACCTGGCAGAGGCTGCTGCNCCCCCCAACGGCGGAGCCCGGATTGAGTGACAGGCCGGGTCAGGTGGTGAAAGGGGTGCCGGGGGCGGGGCGAGCCTGGTGGGCTGCCCCGCGGTGTGCAAGGGTTAAATCAAAATGGCCGCCGCAGGTGTGTGGTGGCGGCAATGCACGTCGTGTTGTGAGCGAGGAAAGGGGCTGGAGAGAATGGGGAGGGAGCAGGTGAAGGGGAGGAAGCTGAGGTGTTTCGGTGCCTTTTTCTGTCAGCCTTCACGAAGGAAGCAGCGTGGCCAGCTGTGAAGAAGTAGGTAGGATGGGTTTCTGGCAAGGCAACGCCTCCAGGAGGACTCGAAAGCAAATACTTAAACAACCAGCCTGCCGAACGAAGTGAGAGAAAGCATCGGGAAGGGTGTGTCCAGGCAGATTAGTTTAAAACCGTGACACTTTTCTCTCTGACGGAGCAAGTGGCCTAGTAAGATATTTTGTGAGGCTCTTGACACCAACTCGGGAGGCAGTCTCATAAGCGAACTTGGTATGTGCACAGGATTTGAAAAACTGCCCTTGTAAAATAATTACATAGGGCTTACTTAATGTGTGTTTCAAGTAAACTCCATGAGGTCTCAATTCAGTTTTTTAATTAATGTCTTGGATGATGTAACAGGTGGTAGATTACAGATTAATCTGGAACAGGATTGGAGTGTAGCATTTTAGGGTGGGAAGCTAGGAGCCAAGACAAGCAGTACCTACCATAAAATACAGAGTAAAAAAATCATACATCACTTCTTCCAAAATATGGAAATATATTAATGATGTGTTAACAGTAATGCCAATGGCCACAGTTTCTATGTGTTTCTCCAAAGTTTTATCCCCTGTGTAGTGCAAGCATTAAAAGACTTCAAAACAACCTAGCTGGCTTTTAAACCACAAAATATTTGAAGCTGAAAAAAGTTATGTGTGTTCTTCAGCAGCAGTTCACTTTGGTGAAGACTGAGTAGAAGTTGTACATAGGTGGATCTCGAGCTGACCCAGTTAATGTGACTTGAGCAATCTGCTTTCTGTATTTCACTGTTATAAAAGTTTCATTTGCCAGCAGTCATTCACCATTGTGACTAACCCTGCGTGCTATGTGAAATTTATTTATGCATTATTTCCCTAGTGATAGCTTCTTTCTGCTTCAGTCATAAGCATACCTCAGAGGTGGCATTGCTCTAAGTATGCTGCCAGCTGGCCTAAGAACAGTAATGACCATCTGGAGAGATAAGGAGGTCCAAATACAGCTGAAGTCAGAAATAAACAAGGCTTTGTTTTACAATAATGAATTCAAGTGAATAGCTGGGACAGGCATCCTTTGGAGAGGTAAAGAGCACAGTGGAAAAACTAAGAGGCTTAAAGGAGAACAAGGCCCAAGACAACATGAACAGATTCTATATGAGAAAAATAATTTCTAAGAAGCTGGACTGCCCCTCAGGTCTTTCATACAAAATACTACTGTAAGGAATAGAAAACTACAGCAAGGGACACAGAAAAGTTGGGAAATAATACTGAGTCATGAAATAGGACCTGATGGAGTCTGAGTCAGCCAAAACCTTGACAGAATGACCAAATGCTTTTAGCAATGGGTTTCTATGCAAGAGTTTGATGTCCTTTGCAGGACTTCTAATATTTATATGGAAAAATAAGACATTAACTACTTTACCTGTTGTTTATTGTTCAGGCTTTTCTAATTGTTCCCAGTTCATAGGTCAGTAATAGAAATTCCTGCTATCTTGTGCTGCCTCTGCAAAAGCAGCCGACTAATGAATACGATTCACAGAATCAGGATGATACAGTTTCATTTCCAGAGATATGCTGAAGTAATAATGTAACATTATAAAGCTCTGTTTAAACTACTGGTTTTGGTTTGGGTTTTTCTTACCAGTGGGAAATGACAACATTGTTGCAGAAAGATGTACTATTTTAAACCTTTCGGAAGAAATTACAGGTAGTGGAGATGAAAAACCAGTAATGAGTTACTGAAGAGTCTCTTTTTAATTGGGCAGTCCAACAGCCAGATTTGTGAGTTCCTGAAGCACGTAGTACACACCTGACAGTTAGGAGCTGTTCATCTGGGGTTTTTTCAGTCTGTAGTGAAAAGGTCTGAATTATCACAAATAAATATGTAATTATCTTCTCGGAAGAAAAATGTATCTCTGACTGCCATTGTTAACCTTCTATAGCAGCTCTAGACTTTCAGTCAAAAATCCCTCAAAAAATAGAAAGACCAGCACTTAAAAAGGAAAACCAGTATACTTAGCCATCTTCAGAATTTGAGGAGGAACATCAATTTTGAGAGGATTAACTAGCCTACAGAGTGTATTTTTTTTTTTTGTCTTAGTATGCATCTCAGTTCATTGACTGTTGGAGGGTTATAGATTGACTGTGTTGCAAAAGTGTATACTCATTTAAGGTTAGGGGAGATAAATCTAGGCCGCAGGCAGGACATTACCCCATTAGGCAGCTTTCTGGCAACCTGTGGATCCTATCCATCCATCCAGAGTACTCTGCAGAAATATTGAGGTAAAGTTCCGTGCCTTGTCTGCTGCACCAGACTGGGGCTAATGGACGAATTAGAGGAGAAGATGTAAGCGACAGTAAGGAAAAAATGTACTCTGCAATTTATACTATCACTGTAACCATCTTGTAACAGATTTTTGAAATTGATTCTAAAGTTGAAAAAAGGTTGTAATTACTTTTAGCAGCGAGTAATCAAAAAGTTCAGTCTATATATAAAAACTGCAAATAATTAATTTTTTCCTTTTCAGCTATACTGTGTGGAGTGACAGATTTCCCCCTTCACATTTCTATTTATGTGCCTTAGCTGGCCTAATTATTACCAGTGTCCTCTGGAGCCTTGAGTAATAATTCTTACTGGCAGCAGTAATACTCTCTGCTGAAGAAAAAATTAATCAGCTCCAGTCTTACCTTCTGCTGATACTAAATAAGTTCCTCGTGATCTTTCTCTTTTATGAACTTGAAAAAAAGATTATAAAATACTGGGAAATTTTTGTTACAGAACTAATAGAGGAAGATTCAGTGTAACACCTCTTAGCAGGGAAGGCTTGCAAGAAACCCAGACTACTATTTATTTATCAGATACCACAAAGAAGCATTTTTATATCAGTAAAGTATCTCCAAATTTATTAAAAATGTGTGCATCTTGCTTTAAGAAAGCCTACCCTCTTACTCAAAGAGACAAGGTTACTAAATTCCGTATACCAGTGACATTTGAGAAAAGTGTTGAGAAGTCCAAGGATCAAATAGCATGGAAAGGAGGATGGTGAAGTATGGGGACTCCCTGAAGTCCGCTCAATCAACTTGAGAGTTCCCTTGTGAAGGTAAAGTAGGAAATGGAGACACGGCGGGCACCCAGGAGCTTTCATTCAACAAACCATGGCTTCAGCAAAGCAGGTTCTTCATCTCGCAAGACTGGGAACACTTCCATGTAGCCATGTCATGTCAGATAGTCTGACAACTCTTCCTTAACTCCTAAGATTTCCAACTCATCTCATTAGACTTTGGGAGCATTTCTGATGCCCGAGGTATATTTTCTGTTACTATAGTAATCCAGATTTCCAAAAAGGATATTTGTCAACAGTGATATGAGGTGCATGTGATTGAGAATGCATTGTCCAACATTTGTACAAAATTGCCATATTTAAAAAAAAAAAAAAGTTTTGCAAAACCTGTGGTAAAGGGCACAACATACATAAGACAAAAATTGTATTTGCATACCTTGGGTAGTAAAAGACAATCATTTGTGGGAACTGGTAAAGGGACAGTTACTTTCAGGGACTGGAATGTAATCTTCAATACAATCGGAAACAGCAGTACATGTGAAGTGGATGTTATCTGCTGTGATGTGAAACATTTTGCAGAAAAGTATGATTTTAAACAAAGTGTTTTCTTATACTGTGGGAAGTTTATTGTATAAGTGCAGCAAGAAAATTAAATCTGTGGTCTGTCTTTCCTGCACATCCTCCACCCTGATCTTCCTGAATAGAAGGAACAAGGCTGCAGACTACCTCAGAGCATCAGCCTCCTGTGGAGGAGAGAGGGTGAGTGGAACGACATGAGAATCAAGGACATTCTCTTGGGCTTCCTAAGGACTTTCCAGTGCACATCTCAGACTCCATAGCCATTGCAAATAACACTGCTCATCTTGCAGCAGTCTCACAGACAAGGCAGAGGCAAGATCATGGTGGTTAGGAGGCATGGAGGATATGTTTATAGCTTCTGAACTTGTGGGAACAGAGAGAAATTGCCTTTCTTGTCTTGTTCTGATGATAGGAAAAAAGAGGTTGTTATTTTTTAAAACTTTTTGTAGAGACTAGGTAAACATCCTGTTTACAGCTGATTTTTTCTGGCCATTTCATGCCCAGATGCAGCTATTTGGGCTATGTCAGTGCTACCCCTGGACAAGGCATCTGACACCCTCTCTGGCACGGAGTGCCAGATATACTGGCTTAGGTGTTGCTGCTGACAGTTCGGTCCTGCTGAGCTCACTCTGGGTGGCAGAGGGTGCCCACCTACTGCCACGTGCCACGCAAAGTGCTGTGGGTCAGGATGCACTTCACAGCACTGGGCACAGTGGGATGCAGCCTGTCTCTCCGAGTCTGCTAGTGTGCTCTCTGCAGGAGTTCATGGCCCAGCTGAAGTGACGCCTGGGGACCTGGATTGTCTTGCTCCAGCTGCCTGACCCAGGGATGCCAGGAGCAGCCGGAGTCACCACTCCTGTCCATTTCTGCAGTGACCCACTACTGTTCTGGGAGGTGTCACTTCCCAAAATGGGATAGCCCTGCATTAAATGGTGTGTTGGCAAAGATAGCATGGCATTCCCTTTACATCACCTCCAGACAGGTGTTCTCTGGCCTTACCTTACTTCTTTCTAGGTCTTCTCTGGGTCTTAAAAACCTCTCCTGAGGTTTTTTAATCTTCTGAAAGCTGATTTCAGAGTGTTTGGGAGATAAAAATACTCAAGAGAATAAAATTTCCACAGGTACTACACCTACCTTTCCATTTACCTTGCAGTGCCATCTACAGTCTAAAAACTCTGCTGACACTCGGATGACACCACAGTATTGTTTGGTTAACAGCTCACAGGCTTAGTTAGCAAAGTAATTCTGCAACAAAAACTATAGCACCGCAGTTTTCTTCACACGCGGAGCTTGTCGAGCAAGGCTCAGGCCTCAAGGTCGTTCTCTTGAGCTAGTCTCGGCTGGGCCAGTGTCTCGCTGAATATTGCATCAGGCGGTGGGGAGAATATTCATCCTTCCTCACTCCCAGCATGGTCTGTCTCCATGCAGAAGCAGAATAAGTTCTGCTAGAACTGCTGAAAACAGGAATTTAACTTACCTGCTTTAAATTGTCCCTTATATGAAGCTGTTTCTGATCATTGACTCCCCTGCAAAACAGGGGGGGAATAGGGCTATCTAAAGTGTGTTGACACCTATGAACGAAAGGCTCTATAAGAAATGGTAGATATTTCAGTACTTAAAATTTGAGATTCAGTTTTGGTTTAGTGTATGATGAAATTACAAATGAAGATGCAAGTGAAACTATAAAAGGCACAAGTCTCTTTTTCTACAATTTTTAAAACAAAGATATGCTAAATTGTAAGGAGAAAAAAAACCCTTAAAAAATAAAAAGTTTCTTTTTTTCTCTCAAGTAATTCCAATCTACACAGCTATCATTTAGGCCCACTTTAAAAAGATCATGCATATGTATATTGTATTCTAGACAGACTGTATCAGGAAATGTATGGAATATTTTTTTAAAAAAGAAAAGCTTTAGGGATTTTTGATTAATAGCTTTCAACATTAATTCTAGCAACTGTGATACATCTGTCTGAGTTTCTGCTAAGGTTTCTAATAGCAAAAGCCAAGCAGCAGCATATCTATGAACTGCCATTCTAATGGGCATAAATACTATTTTTCTATGACCTATCACCGTTGAACCATGGTCATGGCCTTTAAGGATACTGAAGATTTATGAGCATTTTTCTATTATAAAAAAACCTGCATCTTTATGTGCTATTAAGAGTTTATTGAAAATAAAATTAGGTGTAGTGGTTGATTAGCAGTTGTGATGGAAATGATCATTTGTATGACTTGTTCTGGTTTCACAAAGAGGATGCATAATACTTGATGGATTTCATACACTTGCTGATTTGTAAGTCTTGATAAAGTAATCCCAAGTTTGATGTAATTGTTTCTAATTAATTACTTAATTTTTTTTTACTTCTAGGTATGAAGTCTGAATTGGACTTCTGTCTCCTCTGCCAGCATTGGTTGCTACAGTGTGAACACCCAGTATCAGACTGCAGGTACAAAGGGGTGTTTTAATAGAACTGTAGGCCAAAAGATCATAAATGCCTGTGAGACAGCATGACTTGAACAACAGTAGTACAAAAACCACTCAGCTCTCTTTTGCTTTCTTTCCCAAACAGACAGTGAATTCAATGACCTGGTGCTAGGGCCTGAGACTAAGACCTCCAAAAAAGGGATCCCAAGGAATATAACTATAGTGTATCTCACTGCATTCATAGTTGTATCTCCTTTTCATAAGTTTGCCCTCAAGAATCAAGTCAGCTCCCGTACTTATATTCATTCTAAACTCTTCAGTGCTTCTGGGCAACCATGTGTGCTGTCTATAGGTATGCTCCTCTCTCCTCTTCTGACTGAGAAGGTACATCTCATGCTGCCAGATGATGAATCAAGATGATGAATCAAGATGATGATCCACATCTTCGTGACTGGTAGGCTGGATTTTTGCAATGTAGTGAACACACCAGAGCACAGTAGCACAAACATAAGCAAAGTGAATCTATTTGTTAAACAGAAAAAGGAAAAAAAGTTGTGATTTTCCGCCCCCCCCCGTCTTTTTTAAAATATGCCAGTGGTTGAATAGTTCCTATTAGCTCTGCTAACTGAGACAACATTCCTCTCCACTCACTATACCAGTTCCCCACAAAGCACAAATTCATAGTCCTTATGGTCATGTAGTTTGACTTTCTGTGTCAGGCTAGCTTAAAGAACTCTTCTTTCTTAGAAGATACCAATATCTCCCTTTATAGTTTCACTACACAGGCAGTATTTTTAGGTGTGCAAAGGGCAAATCTTTCATAGCAACGGAACTAAAAGCATAGACCTCTTCCCCCAGAGCGACACAGATGGCCTCATCATCTCCTGTGCAACCTGCTAGAAGTACTCTCTCATCTGTTCTGGATGGAAAGAGTCTTCAAGTCGCCTGCAGGGAGGCCTCCCAAAAAAGTACAGATCTGTGGATCAGTCATTAATCAGTGTGTAAAAGAAGGTGCTGACTAGCTGTCCAGCTCAGCTCAGCTGGTGCTGCTGCTCTCAAGGGCTTCATACTTATTTTGCCACTAGATGACAGTGTCGGGACATACTTCTTCTCCTTTAGTCCTGCTTCTTCAAAGGTATTCAGGAAAATGAAATTAAAACCCGGCACGATATATTTCTCAGTGGCATTTTGGAAAGCCTTATTCTTAAAACATGAGGGGAAAATACAATTGAAGAAGCTAAAATTTCTAGCAAATATGGTACAGTTTCCTGAAGTAGAACCAGGGAAAAATCTTTTCAGACTATTGCAAGTAAATGAGTTCATTTTGTATTAAGCTGTTTTAAATAGTTATGGTACCATTCAGAGAGAGAGTGAATTTCTTTCACCTAATCACAAGCCTATTCAAATATTATAGAATCAAAATTAGGGAGACAAGGTTGTGTGTGAGATTTCTATGTAATTTGACCAGGAAAAAAATATAGAATATATGCTTTCCTCACTCAGCTGAGAAACCTCTTTTTCTTCTCACATGAAAGACAGCTAGTAACCAACAGCCAGGATAAAAAGGAACCCATAAGCTGGACCATTCTTCCTCCTTTTTTTCCCAATAGGTAAGAAAATAAGAAGTCTCCCATTACCCTGAAGGTATTGTGTGGAGTAGGAGGACTCCATCCAGCTATTTGATTGGGACTACAGCAAATTTGCAACCCTGTTTCTAGACCTTGAAAGCTGAAATAATCCCTTAGTTGTGTGCAGTTCTTCTTCTGATGCAGAATGTGTCCACACACTCCAGCATTTTTTGGTCTAGTGGTTTTCTGAACAGCTATCCTTCTGCTAAATATTGCTCAGCTCCTGCCAAGATACCTGCAGGCAGCAGGACCGTTTCCAGGCTTGGGCATGCTAGCAGAACAGGGAGACTGACCTGAAGTGCTGACTTAGAAACAGTGACACTGCTGTAATTCCGATGCAGTTTTGAGCAAACATGAGACTGTTTTAATTTGGCATAATTTGGAAGGGAAATAAAAGAACTTGTGCTCAGAATCTGTAAGTGGCAATTCAGT
This sequence comes from Pandion haliaetus, assembly GCA_013401275.1. Taxonomy (NCBI): domain Eukaryota; kingdom Metazoa; phylum Chordata; class Aves; order Accipitriformes; family Pandionidae; genus Pandion; species Pandion haliaetus. Next base: position 260,690 of record VYZV01036229.1, on the reverse strand, counting down.
GAATGTTCAGTACTTCTAAAAATGAAATAAAACCTGTAGTATTTGAAATGCAAAAACATGTTAAAAATGCAGAGATGTTCATTCATTCTTCATTTTTAAAAGTCTTTATTTTACCATGCATATACATTTCCCTAGCTGTTGCTGCTTGAGAGTTTGGTCAGCAGTACGTTGGTTCCAGAAAATCTGGCTGCTACTTCTTAAAAATAGTCTTATTAGCTTGATGCTTTTAAAAATCTTTTTTAAACAAAATAAACCTGTGAGGGCAGATTACATACAGGATTGGATTAAGTTTTTACCAAGCCGGTAAATATTTGCTCAGGTCAGTGAAGATATGGTAGACCCACATCACTACAAGTGATGTGGATTTCAAAAACACTCTTTTTAACCCAAATCAAACCAGATCTTGTTTCCAGCAGAGTATCACAAACCTGCTTGAGCACAACTGAGCAAACTGCAGCACAGGCATGGGAATGAATGTCTAGGTCAGAGGATAGGATGGCAGCTCTGCCAACAAAGAAAACGTTGAGGACTACATCATAGTCTGTTACAAAGCTCACAGCACCCTTCTGACACCTTTCTTATCAGCAATAACACTAGAATACCAGCATAATACTGCCCAGACCACAAATAGATGTTTTAGCAGAGGTATGTAACATTTTCCAGGTAAGTGGTAAAATACTTTAAAATCCCTATAAGAACCAGGAAGCTCCAAGTCAGCTCACCATACTGATTCTATTTCAGCCGCTTCACATAATGACAGTGTAAATGTAATAGGGACCACCAAGAGTACAGACTCCTTGTCCTGCAAAATAGTACAGAAAAAGATTAGGTAAGAAAAACCCAAAGATTAAAATGGTTTTTAAAAAAAAGAAAGACTGGAAGCAACTCACAGCTATAAGTGCTGAGTGTCAGTTCACTCACTGATGATGTGGTTAAGAAAACCCCAGGGTCCTGCCCTGCTCGCTGGCTGGGGCAATGGGATCCCTGGCTGCAAAACCCTGCCTGTCCCAGGGGACCCCCTGCCACTCCAGCCCTCAGCCCCACTGTGCCTTGACATTTGCTTTATCTCAAGAAAGGGTTTAGAGAGGGTAGGAAGAGCTATTTTGCCACTTTTTATTCCCCACTAATGGTCGTTTCTCTCTGAACATACCCATTTGTTTGCCAGGTACTCTTCTTCACTCCCTCAGCTCTATTTTTATAGAAAACAGTAGGAAGAAAGAAATAAAGATCATTTTTCATGCCAAAGCTCATTAAGCAAATTTGGTTCAGCTCCCAAAAAAAGAGAAAAGGAAAGGAAAAAAGTAACTCAGGAGCCTGTTTTTCCCCTTACTTCAGTAGCATCCTTAATGAGCTGACCTGTGAGAAATTATTTTTGTCTACCTTTTAGTTGCCTTAGTAAAGAGTTTGCAGCAATGTCTCACCTCAGCATTGTCTTTATGTCTTGGTTCAGCTATATGGCAGCACAACAAAACCTTTATTATGTTCTTACCGGTGCAGGCACATTTTATACTAAGTGGCATTATGCTATCCTTCCACTAAAGCACGTAAAAACAAGGCTGGGGCAAAAGATACTCAGAGGTGGTGTTCTGAGGTTAGAGACCCATTAAGGAATTTTCAAGTGACTGGTGTTGCACAGCTGTGAAAGGATTGAGACACAATACAAATTTTTTGTAATAAACAGGTCCAAATAGATGGGGTTTAACAATATCATGTAGTCAATGTGATGATTCACTGGTTACTCTGTAGGACATTGCTGTTACAAGCCCTCCTCAGGGTCCTTTTCTTTCTGCAGCCTGCTTTTATATAACTTAAAGCTTTGTGCTCAGCCTTTTTCAGCCTGAGCAAATTACAGCCAGCTTTTTCTCAACTCCTTCCAACAAAGAGCTCTGTATTACAAGTACAGGCAATATCCTTGCACAACCACATATTCCCTGTCCTCACACATATCCTAACACCAAAGCTGGCATAGCTTTATGCAAAGGACAGGCTGAAGGGGAAGAAAATAACAGAAAACTTCTTTTATAAAGGCAGCTTCTGAAAAGTAAGAAGCTTAAGCTGTCTGCTCTGGTCTCTTAAGGAGTATCTCCCTTTAACAGCTAGTAAATCTATGATATGGGACTCAGCTGCTCCTCACATAAAAATGGCATATGCTGCTGAACCTTCAGATGCCTCAGCACCTACAGATATTTTTAACTCATAAGCACTTACAAAAAGTCATGTCCAGATGGTATAAGACTTAAACATTGTTTCTCTTTCTCCCTGGGGCTTGATTATCTCCCATCTTGCTCTTTATATTGCTTGTACTGCTTGTACCTTCTAATTTATATCTCTGTAAAGCATTGCCATTTTGGTAAGGTGACACTATACACACACCTGTAAGTGGCTGCATAGGATATAAAGTACGAGAAGATGAGGTCTGTGGTTCCAATCTGTCCTGCAGAAGGAAAAAACAATCTAGAGAGAAAAGAATAGGAATTACCAGCTGCCTAGGACAGTAGAAGGTAAACAAAACTATTATTCTCCCATCAGTCAAGGAAGCAGAAAAAAAAGTTCTGCAGTGAACTCAGACACTTCATCTAGGATTGCTTTTCTTAGATCCCAAAATGTAGGTATGTAATGAAAGAAAGTCCATAAAAATGTTTTCAGGAGTTTTTCCTGAAAGCATATGAACCAGTGTCATCCTGTTACCTTCAACAGAGTGCTCGGTCACTCTAACAAACAGCAGTGTTTCATTCCATAGCACGCTTACATAGCACTTATCAGTATTTACCTATGAACAGCAAGCACAGCAATGCCTATAACAATATAGCTGAAACACTAGGCATCTGCCTCATAGACCTGAAAAAACGGTAGGGAGATAATTTCTTCTCTCATCGCAAGAGAAAATACTCGCAGTGCACCTCTCATGCTGCAAAAGGAGTACTGAAAAGATTCGTGCTTCTGAATAAGGAAGCCAGGCTATCAACAGCTGCCTGTGCTGCTTGTGTGAGGAGAGAGGGAAGCGTTCCTTTGCCATCCTTTGCCTCCTGGGGGACATGACAGCCTCCCCGTAAGACTACAGCTACTGGAAAAACTTCAGGTCTGTGACTCTGTAATGTGTTTAATTGGTCTTTTTTACCAATATGTGTACTAAAATCATGCAGCAGTAGGTATTTATAGTGTTTGTGTAGAGTTCAGACTTACACATATGCAGCTTATAATATAATCGTATACACCAATGGTAGTCAGACTTTATACATGCAGCAAAGCAAACAGGGATGGCTCAAAGTACTACAGCTATGACCCCTTCACAAGCCATTTTACCTCAGAATACTTTTTTGTTTCCCATTAGGTCTATCCCCCATGTCCAATTATATCAACATTTTAATTCTCTAAAGTAAGATAAACACGTAAATCCCAATCCTCCCTATGAAGGATTTAGATAAAAATGAAAGAAAGAAAAAAAATTGCCTAAGGTTATAACTGTCAGCTTGTTCAAAATGTAAGTTTTGAAGCTATCTTGTGCGAAATGCTGATAATAACAAAAACTGATTCAGCTGTGTTCATAAATCTGTTGATTACTGTGCAACATCAATACTTAATGCATCTGTTACTCTGTCTAGAGGCTGCTCTTTACGTTGAGTTAAAGAAAAGCATTGGACATATCCAGGATGCTCTACACATCATCACAGAAGCTTTTTAACAGCTGAAGAGCTACTTTGTCCATAAGGGGAGTATCAGAGAGCCATGAAAGTTGCAGACACATTTAGGATACCAAAGTACCGAAAAGGAACACCATCAGTAATAAAATGGTATGACCTAAGCAATGCAATCTGGTGAATAGCTTTAATCAGGTTCCCAGAAAAGTCGAGAAATGGAAGGGAGAAACTAGTAAGGGGCAGGAATGGGTTAAAAGAGCTCAGCACTAATACTGCGTGAATGGAAATCAGTGCCTTCCAGAGGAATAAAGCAGGATAATTTAAAAAAAAAACTAACACAAAACCAGTACCTGTAGACCTTTCTTATTCATTACCTGTTTTCCTAAATTAAAATTTTCTCATGGGGTGAGAAACAAGCACTGCATTATCCCAAGGATCTAGATTTCTGTTACATTTACACTGCATAACAGGCAAGTAGAAATATTTTAGTTGACACAAATGCAAGTACCGGGCTGATCTTCCTGTCTTTGTATAGACAGTGCCCAGTTTAGAGTGTAGCTCACTTCATGGTACTCAGCTAGGAACTGAAATGTAACTGGAGCCTTTTGTAGAATCAGCATTGAAATTTAGTCAGGCAGCTTCTGTTATTCTAAATCCATTCTGACCCAGCAGAGTTATTCCTTTTCTATAATTAAGGCTATCATAACTGTAATAGGAGCCATATCTGAGGTTGGAGAAATGCTACTTCAGAAAAAAAAAAAACCCCACATGATAAAAACTGCCTCATCAAAAGTGGAAAATATTCAAAGATACTAACTTTTCAAAAAGAAACAGTAAACAAGTCAGTTAAGCTGTCAAAATAATCCTTCTCCTTATTTTCACATTATTGTGTTTATACAAAGACCATCTTGTAAGCAAAATAATATATTCTATCATTTGCATTTAACATTGCACCTGAAATAGTTTCCACCCATTGCAACAAAGGCAGGTTTTTTACTTCTGCTCCACACAATGCATCTCTGGGATTCTTAGGCTGCCAGGTATCTTATATGACATACATATAGCAAAAAAGAAAAAAGTATACTCCATTCTTATAAAAATAGGGGGTCTTCAGCATATTAACACAGTCAAAGCAATCTGGTATGCAAAAGAAATGAAAATGGCTACAGCAGGTTGATAAGGAACAAACAGTATAGGAAACAAAAGAAGCCAACATAAGTGATAAATTTTGAATAAAATGAAAAGTTCTGGTTGACTTAAAACTTAAAGAGTGTGGTCACCTCATTGATTGCCAAAGTTATCTGACAGTGTGTGAAACAGTCCAATGTAACTTACAGATAGGAAAAAACAACATTTCCATGTTACACATCAGAACCAGTTTCAGGTAGGCAAATGTCACTGCCAGTGAGGAAATGGTTAGTACAAAAAAAGGAACCTGTGTAGTGGCTGAGGTTACAACCTAAGATATCCACATGCAAAGGCTTTCTGCTATGGTTCTCCTCTCTTCCACATGGTCCCATGCTCATTTACACAGAGGCGGCATAGCTCCATGAGAAAGTAGTTTTGTACTAATCCCAAAGTATAAATGAGCCTGATTGTATAAATATAAGACAGGTTAGTTTTCCAAAACCAGAAATGTTTTATTACTGCAGGTAAACAAGCCAACCACTGAGATACAGAAAGTCAATTGTAGGCTTAACAAACCAAAAATACTCCTCAAAATCCACTTGACATGTCTGCTTAAAAAAAGTTCCAGTCTTTAGCAAACATAATTTAAACAAAGAAAAGATGATTTGTTCAAATCTACTCCAAGCTTTGAGGTAAGGTTATCTTTTTCGTTAATTGAATGAGAAACTAGTTCTCTTCCCCATCGAACTAAAGACCTATGCTGTAAACAATGAACATGTGCCTAGACATATTTAGCAATCTTTTATTCTGAAGTTCAACATTTGACCTTTTCACACACTCGGTATTGCTTTCTACAAATTATCTTTATTTTTAGATTAAATAATTAGAGCACTTCTTTTTTTCCTCCAAGATGAAGCTGCCGTTAAAAGTAATTATGGGATACATTCTCACCATTCATGTTTCACTATTAAAGGCATTGCCTGAACAATGAATAAAGCTTCTTTAAGACTACATCTGGCAAGGTAAGACATGAGATTTAATAAGCGTAACCTGATTTATATCTTTTTTTTCACCTTGCAGACTGAATAGTAAAATTTAGGCAACAACAAGAACTGCTAATTCCATTTTTTCCCCTATTTCCAATATTTTGATATTATACATAGAATCTTCATTTTTAAGTAGTGCTATTTGACTCATTAGTAGTCTGCAAACAGACTTTACCTTGTAGAGGTACCAACTGTCAGTATTGGGGACGAGAATGTCCGTGTAACCAAGAAATACCTAAAAGTCCTAAAAAGTGCCCTGACTTGAGAATTTAGTTACTTACAATGAATGAATTAAATGCCTGGAACCACAACAAGGTTAGCATTTGCTAAAGTGGGTTTTTTTTTTGAATGAAGAAATTAATCTTCACACTGAATCAGAATCTGAATTCACTTGCTGATGGATTATTCATTAGCCTATTATCAATTAACCTGAAGGAAACAAACAAAGGCTTAACTAAGGAGGAAATAATAAGAAGTGTTTATATGCTTTTAAGAAAGCTGAGAAAGATTTCAGGTAACAAAATTATTGTTCTAGCTTTCGTGTTCCATGTTTCTACCAGTGTAAACTCATAGAACTATAAAACCTGGGAATTACTTCATCCTATCTGAATTGGAAAACTATTTAATTCTGAGCCTGCAACATAAGTAATTGTGTAATCAGATGAAAACATTTCTACAGAGCTTCTGCTCCCATTAAAAACATCTGCAGAGTGTCACATTACCTGTGGCTTTCACAACTTTACAGCACTGTCAGTCTCATGCACACCTTGGTTAAAATGCCAGTCCTAGCCTTTCTTGAGAGTTTTTCCACATATGTTTTCCTTCTCTGCTTACACAGGTACATTTTCTACACTCATCAACACTTTTTAAAAATAATCACACACCATCCAGGGCAAATATATAAGTAAGAAATGTTCTATCAGTAGGCACCATACAGCCGGGGTTTAGGTTTTTCAAAGAGATTTAGGAGACTCCTAATGAAGTGCTAAGAGTTAAGGCAAAGCACAAGCTTCACATGATCCACCTGATTTTGGGGAACTGTAACTGCCTACAAAGTCACTAAAATCTTTGGCTCATGAAACTGTGGCCAATAGTCCTGGCAGTCATCCTGTGCTCCTGGAAGGTGGTAACATGCTCTCACTGAAAAGGAGTGTGATTTTAAGAGCATCCTTGAAAATGACAAACCCTTTGTTCAGCCTGAAAGATAAAAGTAATTAAAGACACCTATATGTGAACATAAAAGACAAGTAAAGCTGTGATCTGAGAAATGCTCACGGGACAGACAGCACGTAACCAAGCTAAGGAGTCAGTTATGGCCATGCAGGTCTCTGTATGTGAAGCAGCAGAAGAAGAAAGAGTTGAACAGCCTGGTGGGAAACTGAGAGGCACTCAGAGCTTTCAGGGGATGTAAGTGATGGGTGCCATATTATGGTTGTCAAATTGCCCAAGGAGCCACGTGCTTCTCAGACAGTCTGTGAAACCTCAGAGTTAGTCAACAGGGGCTGACAAAGGGTTGCAAGCTGTATTTGCTCGCTGTCAAAAAATCACTAAAACAGACAAGACTTGTCCAGAAAGGTCCATGATGACATGGTCAAGATTTTTTTCTCTTTGCAGTAATGAAGAAAGATTTTTGGCTCTGTTGATCATGAGTGATGTTAATGACACCTATCTTCACTGATTCCAGAAGACGCAAGTTTGATTCTCTGTCTAGTTCTGAAGCCCTTTATTAACTTTAGATAGGAGAGGAATTTTTTGAATGATGCTAAGTATCTGCAAAATCATAGAGGTGTATGCATGAAAAGGCATGTCCCATGAATGTGATGGATGTGCTCAGGAAGTATCAGTGTATGACTGTATCTTAAGTATTTTCCAAAGCATACATCTGGTATGCATGCCTAAAGATCAGCTAAAAAGCAGCTTGTCATTTATTTTCCAAAACCTTTTTCTCCATCAACTTTCAATCATGTTTGCCCTCAAAAAGTAAGGGACAGGGAGAGGGTACAGAGCATCTAAGGATGTCCATTAATGTTGATGTGTGCGTTATTGTCCCAAGTGCCAATACCCTCTGTACAGATTACATACCAGGCATGCTTTTTTGGTAAGTTTGCTAGAATATGGGTACAATTTTCAAAAACATCAAAAATGCATAGAAACTGGGAAACTTGGGCTTCTTCATATCAGTCACTTCTTAAGAAAACTTAGAAGAGCCTTTATCTTTACTGCAGATTTCACTGTAAGGCTAGAGATACATGAATTATCTTAGAGCAGGTCAACTGAGATACTTGTAGCTCTAGCCACAGCCACAAAGAACAGCATCTGGCAGTGTGTGCATTATATAGTTAGTTTTCCATTAGGTGGCTCCACTGGGTTTGAGGTATGCTAACATATTGTTTCCTGAAGGAAGAGCAGAAGAATACAGGCTTTTGAAACAGTTCTAGCCAGCGCTAGAGCTCCTAGCAGCATTAAATGAAATCTTGTCCAAAGCCAGTCTTTTTTCTCTTGTATTTTTCCAGCTATTGAATTTGCCTTTGTTCTCTTGCGACTCTGAACTGTGACTTGGCAACATGAGATTGGCAAAGTGAAGGCATTTTTCAAACTGATACTAGATGCTGGACAAAATGCCAACTGACTGGAGATTCAGCTGTCATGGCATATATAAAAGCTACCTCTACTTTATGTAAAAGCAATAGATGATTATCATTGTAATACTTCTTGAGTTTCAGTTGAAAACACAGTGAAGAACAAACGAATGCATCCTGCCCTTTTCTTTTCTGTCTCATCTGGTTCTGTTTCCTGGCTTGCAGCAGTTCTGTAAAGGTACATGAGAATGCAGTTTGTCTAAGCATGCTGGAAAGAACAAGTTGACTGGAAGGAATAAATTAAATACTGAAACTGCAAAAAAGTGAGCAAGCTACTTTTCTGTCCCTGTAGAATGGTAAAATTTAAAAAAAGTTTTACTTGCAGCCTCAAAATTGCCAAGGTATTATGCAGTTCTTATTCACTGGAACAGGAATATATAAATGTAACAAGCCATGCCCCTGTATTTTTGCAAATACTAAAAATCGCCTTTTTCTCATTAAAATTACTATTAAACACTGAAACTGCTTTCCATTCAAGAAAGCACTCACAGCCTAGTATCATTTAGCCCAGCTTAAATGTTCCCATGACCTCCACACCCAGTGTGATCAGTTCCCAGTTATGGTAATAACTACCATCAGCGAATTTATATTAGAAGCAATAAAACATATCCAGCACTGAAAACTTCGCTGGGATTTTTTTTTTTTTTTCCAGTATGACCTAAAGATGATTAAACCATCTTAACAACTGCTTTCTGGCCATGTTCCCTGGCATCACATTAATTTTAAAATGTCATGTTTATTTACTTAGTATCAGCATCCTGAACTGCAGAATATTTTAACCTAGTTGTAAAAGAAACAACTTTTGTCAGCCTGGATCTAATTTCATGTCACAAATCTCTTCAAGCAGGAAAGCCTCAGCAAGAACACCTTTGTTACGTTGCCTTGCATCACCTCCTTTGGCGGCTCGGTCAGGCCGGCAGTTGTGACACTGCCAGCTATTCCCCACGCTGCTCTGTTTCAAGCAATGCATCTGTCTGGGGTTTCTTGTTGTTTCAATATCACATAACAAAAATATTTTAATTCTGTCTTTCAAAAAAGCATGTAACTTGTAAAATCAGATTTTTTCCACTTAGGGGAACCCCTGTATTTTTGTGCTCACATTGCCTTGAGGTTATCAGCAACTAGAAGCTGGGGTTTTTTCAGTTATTTTTTCTACCTTGTTCTTCCTTTTACCTTTTTGGGGTATGAATAGTAGGGAAAAGGGCATGGGGACCGAGAACCTTAGTCTATGCTGTAGGCTGTGACTGTCCTGTCCCAAATGTGAGTCAGAGCAGTCTCAGTCAGTTTCTGCTCTCCTTAATCCCCATGAAATAAGTTGCGGGTGTACATGGTTCACCCTGAAAATAGTTGGACCCTACAATGTGCTCCATGTCCATACTGCATTTCTGTGGAGGTCATCTGCACCTGGAAAAGGGAAAGAGCTTCAAAAAGCCATTTTATCCCCTTCAAGGCATTTTCTCTCTGTGAATAGGGCACAAGGAGGCCTTAATAAAACAAAGAAACAAACCAACAACTTCATCTGCAAGACTTTGCAGGACCTGTATTGTGCAAGTGTGTCTCTATGAGTATATTCAACAACACCAAGCATACACTGTGATGCTGAAGAGCATTACAAATATATCAAAATGTAAAATAAATGTGTTTAGCATTTGGGCATCTGTTGAATTTTAAGAGTAGGAAGTTTTTAAGTCCTTAATAAATATTGTAATAAATATTTGTTAATAAATAAATTCAGATGGCCAGAGAATTTCATAACTACAACTGGTCAAAAAAAAATTATCCCAGAAAAATATTTAAATACTTTTCCTTGTCCCCTGTTAGTTATATTGTAGGGAAAGATAGATCAAAACTAGATTTTAAAAAAATGTATTCTGTTTCTCCTTATGTTCAGAAATTACAAATTGAAATATTTAAAATTTTGCCCCCTTCATTCTCATGTCTCTTCCTCTCTTTGGCCACAGAGTGTAAGTGATTTAATTAGGTCCGCTGCTTCACTTCCATCTTTTCCATTCTTTTGGCCTCCTATGACTGAAATCTTTCAGAGCTAGAAAATGAAAAGAGATGCTGTAAACATTTAACCTTTTTATTTAAAAACAAAAAAAACCCACAAAATATTAAGCATGCATAATTTTCGTTTGAAATTTCAGGTTAAAAGAGAAGAATATTCAACAAAGGGAGAATCTTTTGATGGGAAAACTTTTTCAGGAGCTAACAGTGCTCATGTTCATGGTACTGAAGTTTTTCTAGCTCTTGCTTGGGAATTCCCTCAGCCACAAATCACTGCAGGTTGGGAAAAAATATTGGGGAGTTCAGGTTTGTATGGAATTTAATGTCTTTCTTCAACAACCTGTGCTGGCCACCATAAGAGACAAAATGCTGGACTAGGTGGACTTTTGCTCCAATGCCATAACAAGACTTTAGTTCTTGTTCTGGCACTGAAGTTCTTTCCAGTTTATATTCAGGAATAATAAACCTATGGGGCAGACCTCAAACCATTTATGACACCAAATTGATAATTATAACAGACTTTATAATGTAAAATGTACGTAATACCCATAAAGGATACTAAAATAGTTCGGTAAGTCTAGTAGCATTAACTTTCAATGGCTAGCTGGTGATGACACACATCATGCTCCGTTATTGCATTAAATACTTAAACCTAGTATATTTTTAAGCATGCAAACTTGGACAGAGAAAACAGGTCTTTTGATCCTGACATTAATTTTATTAGAAAGAGAGTGCCAGAACAGACTCTTCTTCTACATATAATTGCTGACCAAGTGATTCTTGGTCATGATGTCACAGCAACAGAGAAAGGAAAAAAAAAGGACATGCATTCCTTTCAAACCACTCAAGCACTCCATTAACTCCCTTTGCTTTTCCATCTCTCACCATAGTGGACTTATAGATAGACAGTGGACTTATAGACAGATAGTGGACTTCCAAATGATACAGAGATTGGACCTGAGTGAGAGGTTCTTGTATTAAAGCAATAGCAAGAAATTGCGAAAAACTCTTAAGCGTTGACAACCATGAACTAAGAGAAAGAGATTCCTAAAGCTGCAAGAAGCAATCAGGAAAAGTCAAAGATTTGCCTTTCATACATACAGATAGACATATACCCACCCGCCACTGTGGTCTTTAAGACTCTTTTCACGCATGGCAGAAATATAAGTGTGTATTAGTCGTGTCTTCACTAGTTTATTCAACAGATTACAGCACAGGGAACCTACTATGAATTCTGAAGTACTTTCTTTAACTAGGTTCAGTAAACTACCACTAATACAGTATACTAAGGAGACAGTTCTGTAGTGTAGGCAAGCATATTTTCTATTTTAAGCATGCATTTTTCTTTTCTGCATTTTATCTCATCATCTCTACCCACCTTGAATTACTGTAACTAGCTCCCCTCTTCACTCAGTTTTACAGTCTGCTTTGAAACAGAGGTATCTTCTGTAGCCTTTTGCTTGGGCAAGGCTCTGCCCAAGCTTTTTAAAGTTAATTTAGTCTTTCCGCCTATGTCAGTGTACATCTAGCCTCCAAATCACTTTTATTGCTCTTTTCTTTCTCTCTTCTTTCTTTCTTGTCATTTTTTCTAGTCGTAGGATGCCAGAACGGAATGCAGTATTTCAGGTGTAGTCACCGGAGCTAACAGAGAGGCAAAGTATCATCTTTGTCCTTTTGCTGACAGAATGTGCAACCCACACAAAAAAATCACTGCCCTCCTTGTTCCTCCCACCCCCTTCCCGTTTCTAAATATGCATTCTTTTCAAAACACCTGGGATGTAGTAACCTAGAAAGATGCAAAGACTCAAGATAAAGCAGGAGAAGGCTGGGAAGGCAAAGCAAAAGAGGAAGAGTTCAGTAGAGGAGGACTATATAAACCAACATGAGTCATGGTGGTCAAAAGCAGGTAACAAAGGATCAATGATCATGGAGGAAAAGAAGCAGAGAACTGATTCACCAGGCTTTTTAATCTTGCGTATTCAATCATACTTGTAACTAAGTGGAGGCAAATCCTAACCAGGCAGTGAGGTTGCATTTTACATCTGCTTTGTCAGATCGTAAACAACAGCACAATGTGTAAGACAGTGGAGAATCAAACCCCATATGTTCTCAAATCTGCTGAGACTTTTATAAGCCTTTTTTTTTTTAAATGGGGAATTCAACAAATTAAACTCTTCCCTACAAAGACTTTCAGTTTCAACAGATGAACATGTTTTCATGAAAAAGGCTTTATGTGGAAATACTCCCAACTTGCAGACTTCTGTGGTTAGAGTTCCTGCAGCCCTGCGTGCTGAACCAGCCACTCTAACCCACCATGGAAACAGGGCAAACCGGGAAACACCCTTGGCACCATGAGCGTCTGCGAAACCTCGGCACGGCACAGCCTGCGGAGTGAGGAACGAGTGGGATTGTCGTCTGAAGTGTGAGGAACACATTGGCCCAGATTCCCTGCAGATCTGGGTTTCTGCTTTTCAGAGCCAGGAGGGAAAGCAATGGGTTTCAGCTCTCCCTGCCTTCCCCCACTGCAGCTAGGCGACCACCCTAACCTATGCCATCTTTTAAAAGTCCCCTACAAACCATGAGTACAAACCATGAGCATATGTGAACTGGAACCCAGCACCTTGATCCAACCAGGTGCCTTCCTCACACACTGTAACCAAGACAAAATTGCAGGTTGGGCCAAAAAACAGGATTTTGAGTTCAGCATCCACTGAGGGTGACTGTGTCAGGTCACCATGGCATGGAGCAACACTGATCCAACAGAGAATGGGCTCTGCTGACTTCCCAGTGTTGCCAGCAGACTTCTAGATTGTTGCTCCCTGAAAGGACATCCCAAGTGGACATGAACAATATACAAGGTTGCCAGCTGAAGCCTGCTCATATGAGCTGCCCTGCAGTGAGAATCAGAGGAATAAGGAGTAATCAGAAGGCTGGTCCTTTGGGTCCTTCAAAAAGGACTAAAATCAGAAGGCTTATTTTGCAGAAGGAAGAGTTTTACTGGCTGTAGTGATTTACTCTAAGTAGAATTTACATGGAACTTACCCTAAGTCATAGAACTAATCCTTACATTCTTAAAATTAAAATAATGAAAAAAATTACGTTTTAAAATCCATATAGCAATCTATCAAAGGTAGCTTGAAAGTAAGACATGCATCATTCCTGAGAAAGGAAAGAATAAAAGCAAGATTGAAAGTTTAGCCTGACCTGTTTAAGCGTGTTAAATTCTCAGTTATATGGTGACAAACTTGTAAATGGTTATTCAACTTGGCTCCTGTTGCAGATACTCTATGTGTCAGAGCAGGCAGAGCTGGAGTATGGACAGAGGGATGCGAAAAAGCATCTGTAATACAGCAGGTCCTCTTCCCAAGTTTTTTTCCTAGTGTATCCTTGACCCCAGTTCTGTTAGCCAGCTTCGCTGAAGGAAGTGACCATCATTCTCTTCTCATTTGAGTAACAGGTTTTAACAATAAACCACTCCTGGGAAACAGGGGGAGCAGGTAAAGAGTCTGTCTTCACTGTTTCACCAGGTTTTAGTGTTGCTTCTATTCAGGTGGGGGCACTTTGTCTCCTACCATCCCTTCAATCTCCACCTAAGGCATGCAGGAGTCCCCAGAATTTACAACAGTGCATTATTACAGATACCCAGTTAACATATTTTTAAAGACCCCCCCCAAAAAGGTTACTTTTAGCTAAAATGTTTTTCTGTTAGTACTGGGAAAGTTTAATATGTTTCCATGGTATTAAAAATCAACATTCCTTGTATTAGACTGACTTTTTCAATATAAAAATGGTTAGCACACAAGAAAATGCAAACATGCTCTTATCTTGTATAGCAATTAATGTCTGCATGATTTCCATGTAGATGCATAGATAATCATAGGATTTTTCCTGCATTCATCGTGTAGACACTGAAAAACAGAAGAGACCAGCAGGACAGGGTGTTTTTCTGTATGGAACAAAGTGCTAAGTTAAAAAAAAAAAAATTACTTGAAGATTTGTCTTCTGCATTGCTTCGATTTATAAAAAAATTAAAAACTATCACGTAAGTTTAAATGCACCTAAAAAGAAAACCGGAACATGAACGTTTATGGGTTTGAGCATGTGATTGCTACATAAGACATTCAAACAAGAATTCAAGGCAGCATTTGGTTGCCTAAGTATTTTTATGGCACCATTTTAAGAATTCTGATGGTGTTTCTTCAAATGAAGCCAAGTCCCGAGGGAAACAGAAGGTGTCCTTTGGAGGACCTGCTGGATCTCTCCGTGTGAGGAAGCAGATGGAACTTGCAGCTTGTTCTTCCACTTTTGTGGGAAGATATTTTTGCTAAAAGAAAAGAATTCTGGTCTCTGTGCTATTGCTCACTTGGTGTATAATCTTTAGCACATCATAAATACCCTTCCAAGGCCACTTCCTATGAAGTGCTGAGTATCTTCATGCAATATTGAGGCAATGCAGAAACACTTCACAGAAGAAACATAAACTTCCCTGTCAGTAAAGAAAAAAAAGTTAAAAATGAGATGATAGCTATTGCATGGAGTCCTGCTCCACACTATTCCAACTCCTTGGGCATCAGCTGGAGTCAGGCCATTCAGAATCTCATAAAAGGCATCCAGCATTGTTTAGTATCTGGCCAAGGGGCTTTGTGAAGATTATTTAGGATAGGATCCATCTCAACTTAATTAACAGCCTTAAATTTCAGTGTCTAAAATAATCTTCCAGGTTTTCCAAAGAACAGTGAAGTGACACGAGCACCTACAAATGCTACTTTATTCCTTGCTAAGGTAGAGCCTTAAAAGGGGTATAGCAACTCCAAAAATGTCAAGCAGTTTAGTTGTCACAGTTTGTCCATATGACTCTCTGCATTCCTTTAGGTAGGTGTCACATTTTCACTTTGGGGGACCTGAAATACTGGAGTACTGATTTTCAAAAGCAAGCAGTTCTCATCACTGTCACATGAAGCAAGCTTTAATCTTCTGGAGGAGGACAGTCAGAGGTTTCCTTCATGATTCCAGACAACCATCACGTCACCCAGCCTCAGCCTGGAGCAGCAGAACCACCGAGAGACTGAAGTATTGCCTCAGCCCCACCTTAACATGAGCTTCTCTGTCAGCCCGTAGGAATATCAGCCACAGGAACAGTTTCCTTATGATAAATCCTCTTCCAGCTTGAGTCCTTTAGCCAAGGTGATGTATTTTCAAATACTGTATTTTAACTCAGTCACAAACTTTATGCCAAAAAACTATGAGATGAGATTCTATGGGCTGTGCAATGCAAATTCACAAATCAACCAATCGCAATAGCCAAAACTGACCTGAAAATACATCAAGTTTTTTTCTTCATTTTCCTACTACAGAGTATAAACACATGCAGGAAATCCACTCAGTATAAGTGTACTCACCAGAAAGTACCATTTTCTTTTTGGAGTATACCTCTGAGAAAAGTTGTTTTACTTAAATGAGAAGAGAAGAGAGCAGATTAAGAAGTGTTTTTCTTCCTCTTGCAAGCTTACGCAGGCTTAGCAAGTGCAATTTACTACTGGAATAACAGAAAACAATAGGAAAATATTTATTATTTTATTATTTGTATTACTGCAGCATATTCAAGCACCTGTCAGGGAGCACTCCACAAACATGGAACAAAACCATGTTCCCTGCCCAAAGAGCTAAGCTGCTGTGCAGGGCAAGAGACACAGACCCATCTAGACAGTCATGGAGAGCCAGGAACTACCAGGACAACTTTGGTCAGCACAAAGAGCAGATCAGTGTAATTGCTCTTACTTGTATTATTCCATTAAAAATGACATTGTATCTAAACATTTTATAAAAAACAGTTATGGGTATGCTCAATAAGTATTTTTTCTGTTATTTATCTCAGATTTTTTGTTAATATTTTCAGTTACCTACTTTTAAAAGCTGTCTCCCTTTGGAAACTACCTCTTACTGGTCACTGAATTTCTCTGCTGTCTAGTAGGCCAATTTTGAGGGTTTTTTTCTTTGACTTTTTCAAAGAATTTTACTAGATTAGGAGAACATGTTTTTCTCTTACAAAATGCAGGATATCTTTACCTATCTACTTTTCGACATTATACTAAAACATGCATGTTAATGCATGTTAATGCACCTTTTTAATAAACTAAAAACTCCTGCAGTGTAGCGTCACTATCTTTCTAACTCAACATCAAAGCAATAACTTCCCAAATTTCTGGAACTGCTTGCGAGTCCAAGATCTCACTTGTATCACTGTTACTTCAGCCACTCTGTACTTCCTTTTCTCCATAATCTTCATGTAAAGAGC
>VYZV01036229.1:206635-230721 GCA_013401275.1 Pandion haliaetus | reverse complement strand
TAATGCTGTAGCCTGTGTTACCCTCACCGAGCAGTGTCCCACCCTCCCGCTAAAAGGACGTGCATTTTATTCTCTTACCTTCCTGGACACACAATATTTGCACCTCAGGGTTGGTTTTAATGTCTTTTCTGCATCAGCCAAAATGTAGCATGTGCTGATCTGAGCTTTGCAGTTTAAGGGGATGAGGAATACAAGGTAAAGTGGAGATGTGCACGCAACTTAGTTATCTTGTGAATTGCCCTCACAACCTTTAATCTAGGGGACAAGGGGAAACATGCCTATACCCTTTTGTTCTTCACCTCATAATGACAAAAATAAATAAATTTTATACATTTTCAATTTGTATATGTACATGTATATATATATAGATGCACATTTATGTAATTTATGTAATATATTTTACAGTTTTAAAATTCTTACAGATTTTGTATATGTATGAAAACTTCCTGTATACAGGTGGGGTTGGACATGTAGTCCTTGCTGGAAACTAATATTTCAGTTTTACCTCATGTGCAGGCTTTTACAAATAATGCTAATGAAAAGCTATTTATATTTTGGTCACTTTTTTAGATAAAAGAAATAGAGCCTAATGTTTTAGAACTAATTATTGCAGTAAGTTTTCCAATAAACACTTGATAACAGGAATGATAGTACAGATTAGCATGTCAATTTTTAGCATCTATTAAGTCTTGTGAGTAGCTTGTGAAACAGTCAGACAGAAGCCTATCCTGGGTGAATAGTTTACCACAAAATACTCCCTTGCCTTCACTTTGTTTTTATTGCTTCTTCAGCACAAAGACGCTGCCAATATTTTGACACTTTTTTTCTCCTTCGCTCTCCTCTCCTTCTGTCTCCGACAGTATTTATGACAGTATTTTTATGCCTTCAGAGAAAAAGAGCAAGGGACTGGGATATTCTTGAATTTCTTGTCATAACACCCACAGGATAATTACCAAGAGACAATACAACTTGGCAACGGGAGAGTGGGTATTTATGCTTTGTGAGAGGGTGTTGGTATGGTTTGTGCGTTGTTCAGGTTTCGCGTCCTGCTCCTGCAACATGAAGGGGTCTCCATCTTCAAATGCAGTTGGGGACCGAGGGGACCTCTGTGAAAGGTGACTTAAGACCCAAGTGTTGCTTTTGTCCTGGACTGCCTGTTTGCTGGGCTGTAAAGGAGAGAGGCCTCTGCATCACGCCAACGCCTCACAGCTCTCCAGAGCCATTGGAGCGAAGGAGGCACTGTCGGACATCGGGTAATGGCTCTTTGGCCTTCCAGCATCTGGGGTCATGGCACTGTCGGTGGGCTGGCAAGGGAACAATTTTGGGTATTGCACGGTCTCTCTGCACTGCCGGTGATCTTTTTGTGGGCAGTTATCCTGGCTTTGTGGCTGTTTTGTACAGACAAAGTGACATAAACCAGACTGATTACAGGGGAGGACTAGAGCTCCATCCTTACTCCGAAATCACAAAAATGCCTGACCTGCAGTGTGACCGGGGGCACTCCAACAAGGAGAACAGGAGCTTCAGAGGTGTTTCCTTGAGCCCTGGGGATAAATCATTCTTGGCAGAGAGAATTTAGATTTGCTCGGGGAGACAGAGCTCTACTGGTGACCGGGAAAGTGTTCTATGGTGTATTTTTTACTAGGCACTCAGGGGAGCTCTCTTTAGCCCGTCAGTTGCCAGTTTCCTGGTAGCATGAAGTAGTAACAGGTAAGACTGCCTTTGAAAAAGGGAGGAAAAAGGCACCATACTTACCCTGATTTCCTTTGCAACTTTGTTTTTACTAGTGGACACTACAAAGTAGAACTTGTGAATACTGCAAACCTGAGGAGTTTGTGGAGGTCAGGTCATAACTTTGTGACTCAACGGTGAAGTAAGAAGTAGGAATAGGTAGATGTTCTGCATACATTAGTAACAATGTTTTCAGAAGCATGATGTTATTTTTTATGGTGAACTTTCTGGAGCAGGGAGCAGCTTTGTTCTGCCTGGCACATTGGGTTGCTATTCTCTGTCAGGAGCATCCAAATGCTACTGCAAAATAAATAATGGTAGTGCTGTGCAGACTGATAGGCTGCGCTTTCTTTGTTAGCTCCCCAGTAACACTTACTGCTTTAACAGCACCAATGCTTTTGGAATAGTGTGACAATCCCCCAAACGCCTGAGCCTCCTCCTTCAATACTTAGCATGGAGTAAATAGCACCTTCTGGGCACAAAGTACTCAATGTTATAATAGGGCTCTGCCAGGAAAGAGATTTTTAAGTGAGATAAGTTGAGACAGGCCTAAGAATTCTTCTTCAGACAGCTAAATATGGCATGCTAAACTGGGGTAAAGCCTCCAGTTTAACGCAGAGAAACCCAAGTTCGCTTTAAACGCATTGCTTTGTGTACAAGAAGTCTAGCTGTGGCAATACAGAACTCTTTGCAAGAGAATTTATTCTGCCAGAGAGGCTGCCTCTTCCAAGAGCAACAACAATAGAACTCTGGTACAAAAATAATTAAAAAAAAAAAAATCCTATTTAGTGACCAAGAATGAGGTTGTGAAAAGACTGTGGTGAAAGAGGATGAAAGCATCCCAGATGCTTTAGATTGTGCCAGAAGTAGGCTTTCTGCTGGAATCCATGCACCTTTGAACAGCATCAGCCCCTGCCCAAGGCTCCTTGTCAAATTCCAGCCCAGCCGTGCCATCTTTACTGGGGACATTCAGGTGTGCCTAGTCCCTCAGCCATCACAGCACCTGTGCTCATAGCGAACCCCCCATGGAGGAGGACAGCAGTGAAGCGGATTGTGAGCTTTCTTTTAATAAATAAATTGATAAAATGATCCGTGCAAGAGACTTTGCAGAAACCTCTGAGGGATGCTGTGGCTCGGTAGATCTTAAGGGCTGTGGCTAGTTTGCTTTGAAGTATTTGTATCAAAGTAATGTAAACACTGTACTGCTGCTCTTTCATTTATTTTCTTTCACATGCTTCCAAATGTGCTAATTTTATGCAAAGATGTCTGTTAGCTGTAACAAATATTTATCCTCTACAGGAGCTGAGCTCTTTTGAGTACACAGCAGCAATTGTAAGGAGGCATTTGAGCGAGGCAGGTGTGCAGCTGTTCCATTCCTCCCTTTTCCAGCTGGCCACCTTACATTACCCTCCTCAAAAGAGCTGAACTTCCCAAGGTCTGGTTCTGTGTATGGAACTGTAATAGGCTTTAGTGGGGGCTGTGCATGAAGTATCTCAAGGTAGCTGAGATCTCAGAAAGGTATATCCAATACTTAAAGCAGGTGATTTCTCTGAGCAAACTATTTGTATTCCTTGCCAGCAAAATAAGCTTGTCCTGAACTTCAGAGCAACACAAGCACAAAGTAATGCCTTGGTTTTACAAGTAAAAGAGCCTTAACACACAGCAGCAGGAGGCAGAGGATGGTTTTCCCAAGCCTTTTGTATTGTGTCTTGTAAAATTTGAGTCCGCTCCCAAGGAAAAAAACTAGACATGTTTTCTTTGGACACTGCACCTTGATTACCTTGAAATAGCTCAAGTGCATTCTGCTTATGATCATGTCGCATCAATGATACTTTTTAATTCGTGAAAGGGGAGGAAGGCTTGGAGAGAGCAGGTGATTCACTTATATTACTTTCTGTTCTGTGAGAGCAGGT
Source organism: Pandion haliaetus (assembly GCA_013401275.1). Classification (NCBI taxonomy): domain Eukaryota; kingdom Metazoa; phylum Chordata; class Aves; order Accipitriformes; family Pandionidae; genus Pandion; species Pandion haliaetus. The sequence goes on along the minus strand of VYZV01036229.1, from coordinate 227,077 downwards.
CGTAATATGTCTCATAATTCTTCTGACTCATCACTAGAAAAGATGTTTAATACAATGAGCTGCTAAACCCAATTGTTAGTACTTTCTTAGTAAAATGAGATTAGCATACTCCTCTAATGGTGTGATTTATGTCAGATTTTTAGACTTTCATATCATCCAAAGGCCCCAGTAAGTCGTAAGGCTCATCCTACACTACAGCTAAACATCCTTAAAAATTCCATCACCAAGGTGAATATGATTTGCTCATCAAATCATGACACAGATTTGCTTTCCCTATATGTGTTTCAAGTTTATATATCAGATATATATAGTTATACACACACACACCCCTTTAGGAAAGACAAATAATTCCAGGACATTGTGACTTAGGGGACAAATTATGCAGTTTGGGGATGGTTTTACCTTTGGCTCAGGATGTAGGCAAACTGAAATTAAAGTGACTACGACCCTCTGCTTGCCAAGTTGTTCTCTTGGAAAATTCATCTTTGTGACTTGAGTCTTGCCCCAAGTTTGCTCCTATAGACACATCTTTTTTGCTGTCTTTTGGAGGAAGAGGCTGAATGCATAAGCAGGAGGGCTGTGCCATGGGATCTTGTAGAGCAGAGTTGAAGGGAGGAATGGTTGAAGAATGTTCACAGTTTTTTAAGATTATAAGGACATCAGCTTCCTAAATGCCTGAAGCCAAATGACTTTGCCTGGTCCATATGCAGATCTGCCAGTTAAACCCATGAAGTGAGGTAATGGTTGGACTGTGATGGTGCTTAATCACAGACTGGCTCCATGTGCCCTCTGTGGCTTGGAAAAAAACATGGCTTCTCCCTTCTGGAGAGTCTCTTCAGGTAAGAAATTCTCTTCTTCCTTGTGCAGAGGGGAGCACTTGGGTCAGCCCAATAGCTCCAGTGATCTGCTAGATCATGCACTTGACAGTATGTGGATTTTGGTAATGGGGAGTCTTCAGTGAGGACTGTCCCAGCATTCCTGTAGCCCATATGTGTACTTTATTGCTCTGCACTGTCAGAGCACCTTCTCAGAGCATTCCCAGGGCAGAAGTCTAGAACAAATAGCATTTTCAGTTCCAAAATACTATACAAAAACCTTTCTTAAATGGAGAAATAGGTGATGGACAGCAGCCATCCATTCACTTTCTTCTGGGTGTACTACCCTATGGAAAAATTTGATTTTATGAGTTGTCACACAGATGCCATTAGGAAGTCAATGACCACCTAGGTAATCAGCATGGTTTTCAGTATAATTATTTAGTAACACCTCAAGTTGTCCTTCTTCATGAAAATGATCACATCAGTTCCAAGTTGTTTGTTTCACCCAATGAAAAGGTGTATTTACAAAACTACGTGAACAGCACTTCATGCTGTAAAATATAGTTCATGTTTTACTGGAGTGTAATATCATTGGGTTTTTCACTGATAACATTTGCAAAGTACTTCTTAAATGAAACTGTAAAAGCTGTATTTTTATTTATATAAATATGAAACTGTTATTACTCATCTATCTGTATTTTTTTGTAGAAGGTTTGTTCATTAAACCAAACCTTATTAAAGAAATGATATTGTGAAATGTGATAAATTTCTCTATCCCTTTTCATCAATAAGGGCTGCCTATAGTCTGGTGACCTAAGCCTCTTTACGCAAGTCAGAGCTCAATGTTTCATGCAGTAATACAACCACAATATGTAGTTCCACAACTCCTTTTAAGCTCCTGCATAATTAGCTTCCATTAATTAGTTAATGGATTAGCTTTCATTAATACTTCACCTCTACAGTTACAGAGGTCGCCTTCAAATGCAGAGTTGTTTCCGAGCAGTAATTCTAAGAGATCGGACCTGTCCTCATTAATAGCTGTAGATGTTAACTCTGAAGCTTAACAATGACTATTAAAATTTGAACAGTAATATCAAATTACTTTTTACCTGTCACTTTCAGAGCAGTGAAAGTTCTCCCCACCATGATCACAGCTGTATCCAGGATGTATTTAAAACCATTCAGTTCCTTACTGGCTGCCACAGGTGGCAAATATCATGGCCAAAATCTTTGCCAGCCCTCTACAATGTAATTGGTTTTTTGATAATAAAAGTATCGGTACAGAGGCTAATGCGGCAAGAGTGAGAGGGAATGGGGTCTGGAGGCTGTGCTGCACAGTTAGGTCTCGCATGAGGTGGAGAGCTGCCTATTGGGATCACATGGAGCCAGGCAAGGGCAGCCCTGGGTTTTCCAGAGGGAACTGTTAGGCTGACACAGGAGATGAGTCCTCTGCCACGCGCGCTTCCACTTGCGTGGTGGGTATCACTCATAAACACGGTACGCTCACTTGGAGTTCTCTTTTTGCTGAAGAGCAAGCTGTGGTGTCAGTCCCAGTGTAGCCAGAGGTAGAATGTTAAAAAGAAAAAAAAGTGAATAAAAATTTTAAAAATCATTTTCTTCTAATACCTGACCAGTGCGTAATGTGCTTTGCCATTTTGGTGTAAAACTGCTAGGATTTTTGTGTCTGTAAAGAGAGAGGGTGAAAGACAGACCTTCAGGGAGAAGAAGAGGTTCACTACTTTATAAAATTGTTACTTTTAAAAATACAATAACCGTAGAAAAAGACCCTTAGGATGGAAATGGGAGTTCTCTGTAAAGACTCTTCATGCTGATCAGCAGTGACAAGATGTAAAAAAAAATACTGGTGACAGAAAGATGACTTCATTTGCAAATATAGTAGTCTTTAAGAGAGGTGTTCGTACAGCCAAAGACATTACTCTCCTTGCCAGTCATTACTGCGTGGTTAGTGTAAGGGATGTTATGATCGTGCAGTCAGTAAATGAGGAAGCAGGTAACTAACCTACAGCACTTTGAGAGTTGTGTATTGAAGACTTGGCCTCCCGGGGAAACAGCATAATACCCTGAGATGCAATATAAAACATTTATAACCTCCCTTTTAAAAGGCTTCCAGAGGGGAAGTTTCAGCTTTTCCATTTTGTTGCAGAATGCTTCGCTGGAAGAAATACACTGTGAAGAAAGGGGCAAGCAGAGGCAGTTAGAGGTAATTATCATGCTTTAGAGCTTTTTTTTAGCAACTTTCTTGGTCATTTCTACAAACTAAAACATTGCAAAGCAATAAAATATGTAGACACAGTCATTCCCATTTAAAACATTTTTAAAACTTCATCATATGCAGCTGTCTCTGAGTTTCAAACTGAGTAGTGCAACCACCAAAGCCTCGTGTTTCAAGTGCAGAGTCTAGTGACGTATAAACAAGCAGTTAGAACATCTGATATACCTTTTTAGCCATGAAAAGATATGTTTTCATTTATTTGCTAGTAAAATCTGTATTTAAACAGTTAAATAACATACACAGTGCATGAATATCCTCACTTGGTACAGAAATCTGTGACACATGACAGGATGTCCACTTCATTTAATTTTGCTAGGAAAAGTTAATCAGATCTAGTAAGATATTGTAAAAGTAAAAAAAAAAAACCTAATAGAAAATGCAATTATTTTCATTTAGTTCCACCTCTTAATCTGGCATCCTGAGGAGAGAATTTCATATCCCATCCAAATTTATGCTGAGTTTTACCATGTGAAGACACATATTTAAAAGGAACAGTTTTAAAAGAGAAATCCCATTTTAATTACATTTTAATCCACCCACAGAAATGCTGCATTTTGTTGATTTGATTAGCCAACGGCCGTTCCTCTTGTGTATTCACAAATGCAAATTTTTTAGTATCATTGGGCAATTCCAGTTATGCAAGTCAAATACACAGACACATACATTGAACAGAGTAGAAACCACAAAATCCTTCCTCTGCCTCCAGCCTGCACTCATTCTTTCTAAGAACAATTTATCATTACTCTGAGCCATGTTTGCGCATCATACCTCCACAGGGAGGAGAAGGGTCACAACAAGGAGATGTTCTAACTGCCACTTGTCTCCGTTTCATACCAGAAATCATTTTTAATGAGCACGTTCACTCCTTTCAGGGCAATCCCCACCATATTGCATTGCTCTGAGCCAGAACACCTGGGAGTCTTCCGTAAGGTTCTGTGTATTGCGAGGAGACCAAAAATAGGCAAAGACCCCATGATAAATTGCTAGCTGGTGTGAGTCACCTTTGAAACATGAACTGGTGTGCTCCGTTATTCTGTTTGAAGCGTTTGTATGAGAAAGTTCAGTAAACTTGGCTATAAACATTTATGACCGGGTTGAATGTGTACAAAAGAAGTAAGTTCATGTGTTTCCTGACGCAGGTGGTGGTGGAAACTAAGAGTATGTAGTACTCCAAATGCAAAAACCCCCAGAACTTTATTTAGTGTGACCTGTCACTGTCCCCCTACACATTTCTAACAAGGCAGAGGCATTGGCCGGTGCACTGCACAGTGAACTTCTTCAGTTTAAAAAAATAACATAGAGGGTATTTCTTATATTCATAAACACAAACTACGATACTAGGTGCTGCTGGGAATTTAAGTCAAAAAAATCTCAACAAAAAGTTAGAAAGATTTAATTCTGGGTCCTTTTATACCCAGAAATCCACCTTTAATTTCCCCCCACAACCTTGCAGATGCCAGCACAGGGTTGGTTCAGACAGCGTAACAGCAGGAATACCCGGTCCCAGTCCAGAGGACCCCTACTGTCAGTGTCACATCAAGAATTGACTGGTGCTGGTGCAACAGCAGGAGATATCCTGTACAATATTAGTCTCACTCTTTTGGTACCACATAGAGCCAATTAGCCCTGTACCATGGATTTTCCTTTTATACCCTCCAACACTCTTCTATACTCATCACAGGCATGAGGTGAGCCTGCTGCTGGAGCATAAGGCCAATATATTGTGTTTCTCAGGAAACATGAAAAAAGTACATGGCATTTGTCTTTCCTGTGAAGTAAGGTATGTTTTATAATCATCTCTTAAAATTAGGCGAAGGCAGTAGTCTTCAAAAACAGGGTAAACGTCCCTTCCTGATGACATTGGTCATTTCCCAGCAGTGACAGAAATGCCCAAGGAAAGATTTGCTGTGGTGGCTGAGGAGCACACGGTACAGGAAACCTTAATGTTAGGCAGTGCTTCTGCTCCATCTCAGACTACATAAATATAGCAGAGATGCAAACAAGTATGATTTTACCCTGCCCGTGCTTCTAACTGAAGAAATGGAGTTTGGAGACCTTACGTCTCTTCTCCAGAGTCTCCGAACTTGGATGAGATACTGCAGTCGCTTTCAATAAAAAGTGGCATGACAGTAGAGGAACTTCAGAGCAGCTCAGGTCTTCACTTACTGCACTATTATTTTTGTTGAATGATGAGTTCCCTTCAACTGGTTATTTTGAATGTATTTCAATATTAATCTGCTTCATGTAAGGTAAAGTACTGCATTCCTCAAAAGAACCAAGAAGAGTAACAAAGTAGTCTTGTTTGATACTGGGGTGAGAGAAATCACAAACTCAGATTCATACTGAGAAATTTATTGCTACCTGATAATGGCTCACTATCTCCTCACTTAGTCTGAGGATTACAATCTAGCTACCCTTTTCCTTTGGTCTTTTTAACAGCCTATCGATTCAAAGACTAACTGTTTCAAATAAGGTATCAAAGCAAAGATAAAGCAACCATAGGATAAAAGTTAAAATACAACTAACACAAGTCTGAAAAAGCAAGAGTGAAAAAAAAATACTTTGCTGGGAGTTCAATAATATGGATTAAAAAACTTGATCCTTCTAAGCCTGAAGATACTGCATCCGTGATAATGTTCTACAGTCTTTAAGTCATTCATGTGGATGACGGGTGGAGACGTTAAAGGAGGGTAGACCCGAGAGAATTCTTCAGGTTGCTCTAGGAATTTGAGAGAGAACATCTGAACTCCTCTGGGAGCCTAATGCTCTGTAATAAATGTAATTGCTGAATTATTCATCAAGAGAATATACTCTCATAAATGGTAAGCAACAGCTGAGGAAGTGACCGGAAGACTATTTTCTAGGAAGCCTGGAGAGTGATGCTCGGAATTTCATTGTTTGAACTGAGGTAGATATAGCTGCTCCGATTCAGTAGCCTTAGGACAACACACTCAAATCCAAGTGCTTTCCTGCACTTGTGCAGGCTATAGCCTCTATACCCTATGCTCAGAGATGGGTGACGTGTAGCAAATACCACCTTGTCTCATTTTTTAGCCAAAGAGTGGCATTTGGAACATGCAGCCTGCTCCACAATGCCAGTAGGCATTGCACCAAGGCAAGGCACGGCTAATGGACCACACCAAGCAGGGCAATGCTTCCCAGCAGGTTCCTCCAAGCCCACTGCAGGTGCCTGGTGTGTGAGCCATCAGCCCAGTGAGGCAAGCTCCTGCCAGTCGGATGATCCATGGTGTCTTGCCACAGCACCTGCAGGAAGGCAGCGAGAGCCAGGAACCACTGCTTCACCCAGAGCTATTGATGGGTAGGATGTTACCCAAAGGGAAGCAACATTTTCCAGCCTTGAATCTTGTTCCTTGCTTCTTTATACCCTCCTTCGAGCACTCTCCAGCTCTAATTGAGAACTGCTACCTAGAGAGCCGGGGGCCTGGCTGCTGTGTTAAAGAAAATGTTGAATCCTGAGCACGAAGCCTCTTTCTGCAGGTATTGAGAAATGCCTAAAATCAATACTGTGGTCCTGAAAAACAATTCAATGTTTTACCAGTGCTTCAAAGATGGGAACAGGAGTACTGGGGCTTGTGCTGATATGCAAGAGAAGGGAAGAAGTGTGCGATAGCGATATCCAGATCAGTCTCCAGAAGGTAGGGCAGCAGTTATTTTTACTTGCCTTGAGATTGTGACATGGGATAAGGTCATCTTGTTTCTAACATCTAAAGAAACAGAGGGGAGAGACCAGAGCAGACATGCCAAAGAAACTACAATATCCACATGAGGATGTGCATAACTAATCTCTTACAGCAAGTAAGTGATGGGTAAGAGGTGACTGGGGGCACCATATCTTATATCATTCTCTTTCTAGAAGGTAATTGCCTATAATACCAGAAGAAATATATCACAGGAAGTAATGGTGAAGAGCTGTTTAGTCATCTGATTAATTGTTTTAATAATGAACAACCTTCGGTAGATTATTCTGAGAATCTAGCACAACTGCCTATAAGTTGCCCGTTGGCAGTCAAAAAATGAAGAGGCAATCTCTACTCCGTTTCTATCAGTCTTTTTGCAGAGATTTTGCCTGCCTTTCTGTGCAGGCAGTGCATTGAGAAGGGAGGTGGGAGCTAATATTTCTTCAACCACTTGTGGCATCTTTGTTATCCACCGGCTATTCCAGAGTTCCCATCATACAGGGATGGATACCTTCAGAGTACAGCCTCCTCGTGAAAACATCCAGCTTATGCTTGTGGCTATATATATGTATATATATATTTATATGTACACACATCTCTGTATCTATAGATGTAGATATACATCTCTAATGTGGAATTACATTTTCTTAGCTTCTGTCCTGTCTGGTTGTCCTTTGGTCCCACACTACAATGATTTCCACATAGCAACTGGAAGGTCTGTGCTGCAGTGCATGGGAAAGGTGCATGTATGGTGCCAATGGTACACATTACACTGCCAAGGTGTGGAAAAGGGATCGACCAGTGTTCCCAGTGCTTGCTGGGATGATGTTACAAGACTGTCATGAATGAATGGAGTGAAATTTGGCGTGATTTACACCCAAATGCTCTGGCCTGGAGTAGACTGGGATTAAATGGTCTGCTCATGGGTTTTCTTTTAGAAAGAACTAACTGGTTTGTTTCAGAAATGAGCTCAGAATTTAAAAAAAAAAAGACACACACACGCACTCTCTTAAAAAAACAAAAACAACAAAAAACCCCACCCTAGTTTATATGTAGTGTGGCTGCAAGGGTCCAGGAATGAACTGAGGAGCTAAGTGATTTAACAGCTCAGCATTCCTCACGTGCCTCTCCATCTTCAGCCCCCCCTTTGAAGCAGAGATCCCACAGAGTGACTGATGGATGAGGGTGGGTTTTGGGAACAGAAACCCCAGCTACAGCAGCTTCTGACTCTGAAAGCCACAGTTTGCTTGAGTGCTTAACAAATGACATACACAAGACATCATACACTAAAAATGATCAATGGTCTCAGCAAAGCAGGGAAGCCTTAAATGCAAGCCTTGCGTCCTTCAGTGTGGAGAAGCAGCACAGGTTTGCTCTGCTTCTGGAAGGGGAGGAAGGGGAAATTTCTCCACCTATTGGGACTGTGCTGTTCCTTGCAGGACAATTGCTCTGGAGTAGGTATCTGAAATGCAGAAACATAATTCTCGAGTCTGTAAGCTGTGCTAAGGAGCAGTGCTTCTGGTACTAATAATCATGAAGTGCACTGTCCCAGAGCGGCAGACACCTGAACCATGTCCCAGGACGTGCTGGCTCTGAGTCCCAGTGTACGGTGGAGACAGTGAAGAGCTCGAGAGCTTCAGAGAGACTTGGGAAGGGATGCAAGGTCCCTGGGACGTGAAAGAAGGGACATAAGGCGGCCTGATGCCACGGCTGATGAAGAGCTGGGTGCCTTCCCTAGGCTTCCCCGCCAATTGTATGGAAAAACCCATCATGCTGGGTGTTCACCACTGCAATACACAGCTAAGTGCACAGCCCTGCCTCTCGCTCACATTCCAGCCACTGCCCGCTGCAGCAGAGGTGGGAGTTCACGTCAGGGCTGAGCGCTGTGCCTGCAGCTGCCTGCCAGGAAGGAAGGTTTGTGGTGTCTAAATCCTCAGTGAAGCTACATTTTTCTCCACCTCTGCGTCAGGCACGTTAGCTCCAAAAAGGGGAGATGCTCTCTTTCCCTGTTCTCTTATCAAGTAGGTTTTCTGCTCAGTATGTAAGCTGGTTTTGAACACTACTTTGAAGTCCTTCACTGCCTCACTATATGCAGCCTACGGTTTCCTCCTGCAGCCACGCAAGGAGGGAGGTAGTTCTGCTTCCCAGGCAAGGGTTCTTGGCTTCTTCTCTGTATTCCTAATTTAGGCAAAGGTAGAGCTTTTGACTTCCTCAAACCATTTTTTTCTTTCTCACAACCAGTAAGAAAGAGAGTTTTTTTCCCTTCTCCAATGTTCCTATGCTTTTGTGACAGCTTGAGTCCCAGGTTACACTCTTCCAAATACACAGTTGGAAAAAAAATCACCCCCTTGAAGAAATTACCTACTTTGCACCAGAAGGTAATATTTTAACACTAAGCTATGCAGCATCTACTTACAGTTTGCAAACTTAAATTCACCAAATGATTCACCAAAGCATGGGCATGGTCATTTTTTTTTTTTTAGGAACAAAAAATACATTGTTTTCATTGCAAAATCAAATACAAGAATAAAAAGAATTGAAAAAAAATAGTGGTCTAATTCAGATTAGCATCCACATACAAAGTATATCAAGTTTCAATTAAAATTTTCTTTTTCCTTTGACCAAAAAAGATGGTGATCCATCTGTTATTTTGTTTATTTTTTAATGTAATTGAGGTAAAAGCAGTCTTCAAAGAAATGAGGTAATGTTCATTAATAATTTACTTTCAACAGCTATAATATTTAAAGGTAATCATCCACTGGGCCATTTATTAGCCCTGACAGAGTGAATACAGTGTCAGATATCATTGAAAGGCCTGGAGGATTAAGGCACCAACCCTGCAAACTCTGACACGCTTGCCAGTCAAACTAGTCTCCAGGATATAGTTAAACCAGGTCATAACCCTTTGCTTGAAGTAAACGCATTTAAGTCTCTTCATGCTTTAGATCATTGTCTCTCTGGCTGCAGGGAAAGTGTGAGAGTTAGCTCAGCACTGGAGGAAGAATTTTAAATAAATGTAATATACTGGGTTTTTTTCTTGGTAAATCAGATAACATAAGTGATAGTCTGTATCATTTGTCTATAAAACTGTAATTATATACTCTGTAAAGTATTGTAAAACTAAAAAAAAGTAAAATTAGACTGATAGGCTCTTTCAGTGAGGTTAAGAATTTCAGTAAGCAGATACCCCTCAGCAATTCTTTTAAATCCTTCATTGATGTGCAGGAAAGAAAAAACTTTTGCTTCAGATGTTTGGGTCATATTTGCTTACATAAAACCCCCAACTTTTCTTCCTGGTATTCTGGTTTAAAGAGCATCATAAAATTAGATCATGCTGCTATTGCATCACAATGCATTTTATTCCTTTAATAACTATGATGTCTGTGATTTTCTGTGCATGCTAGGAAGGAAAAAAAAACCCAACTCACCAACATTGTTTTTTCTGTAATTTGACACCTTGTCATATTGGCCTAACCGATAATATATTATGATTAGAAGCAATGCTGCTAAAGGAGGAGAAAAATGAAAGACTGAGTATTAAATCTGATCCACGCGTCCAAATCAATGTTGCTGCCTCATGTAGCAAGTACTATTTTACTGGCATTATCCGCCCCTTTCTCTGACCTACTGTATCGAACCACGCACTAGTTGACAAGTGTACATTGGTCACATTTAACATCCTTTGTCCTGGAACAGCAAACAGGACAATAATTGGGTTGGGCCATGTTTGGAGAAGAGCCCCGTTAAGGACTGCGCTCAGCCAGTGTCTCCTTCAAGCTGCCCATGCCGTGGTGCCCATCTGCTTCCCGAGGGAGGCAAACAGCCCGGCAGTGGCAGCAGCAACACCATCCCTGACCCAACGCGCTGACCTGTCCGTGCCCAACGCCCAAAGAGAAACAACCGAGCCTGGAAGAGAAGAGCTGTCTCACGTCTCCTGCCCGGCTGATGTTTCACGAGCTTCCCCACTGCTCCCCGTGGAGCCACCTCACCGCCGCCTCCACCACGGGATGGCTTTATCTTCCCTTTGCAGCCACCAGCTCCCCGCTCCCTCCCTGGAGGGTGAGAAGCTGGGGCAGCTCCTGCCAGCAGCACGACAGCCACTTTATTGCCACATCGACACCATGAACTCCTGGACCAGAGCCACGGAAGCTTCTTCTAAATGAAAACTGAAACTTTTCTGAGCAAAATGGGAAAAGCCAGTCGTGTTCTTTGCTGCAGCAGTGTGTGTAGTGCAAACTGTGGCCCACGGTGATGCACTGTGCAAGTAAAGCAAGCCTGAATGCCTCTAGCTCAGGCGCAAAGTAGGCTGGGCTTTTCTTGCTTAGGCTACGCTTAGCTTAAACTCATCAATTTAATGACTAAAATGCACATATTTAGTCCTAGAAAATCCTTTCTACCCTGGAAGTAAGATCTCAGTAAGTTTTCCTTGCTGATTTTCACACTCTTCACAGAGTAAAGAATCTGATTTCTCTTTTTCCTCTGGATCTAATTTACATTTGTCTTAGAGCTACAACTTCTCATATGCAATAAGCATTCTTTGCTTCCTCACAAACTACAGTTTCCATGGGCTCTGCCGGACCTGAAAGAAAGTATGGATAGTATCTGAAATTTGAGAAGAAGTGAAAAGAGAGTAAGGGAACATTTGTTTTTATTCATTTCTTGTAGAAAATCAATAATGTCAGATTATGACAGAAAGACCAGTATTATGAACTAATAAAACCTAGCCAGTTATTACATGGCAGTTGCTGAAGGCAATTAATGTGCCAGGTACCTTCTCATAATATTTTAAATAAATGAGCCTATTAATCAAATATAAAGAAACTTTTGCACATTGTAACTGATTCAAGTTCTATTGTGCTGCCATCAAGACCAGAAATGCCTTAAAATTCAGTGCAAAAATTGCTGAAAATTAATACAACTCCCTAAGTTTTGCCATGAAAGCTGAAGTAGCATTTAGCACTACCTGAAACTGGCAGATTTGTGTATTGCAGCACTTCAGAGGTCCTGTTTCCAGAGGCTGTCTCCCAGGGGGATTCTCAGCTGTCTAATAATGTAGCGGAGTGTTGCAGCCTTTTCCTCAGTGGACAAACTGATTTGGGTGTTTCATGGGGGGAAAAGGAGCCAGGGAGAAGTAGTTTGTAGGCATGTAATACCTCTGAGATGTCTACCCTTTTGGTCAAATATAGCTGACATATGAACCATTACAAAGCAAGACCTGAAAAAAAGAACATGTAAGCCCGACTTCCTTCTGAAAGTAAGCTATAAAGGCGGAATGGACCAATTCAGCTTTTCGCCTCCCTTATACACTTAGAGAAGCAAACTCACACTAACCAACCCAAACCAGAAAAAGCAGCTAGGATGGCTGGTAGAGGGTGGCAGGAAAAAAAAAGTACACAAATGATGTAAAATTTACAAAACTTTAGCCCTTACTGTCACTCCTTTACCCCAGCAGTTTAAGCCAAATAGCTTTATTTTCAATGACGGAAACAGAGATTTCAGGACAAAAGAGGAATTCCTTCAATAAAGGCAAGGTTTGAAAGGCCAAGATGCTGCTACTGTGCTTCTATGTCAGAAGGAAAAACTTCAATAAACAAACAATTAGTCAAATTTATCTTTGGTGCGGCTCCCAGGTAATTCCATTGACCCCAACAGAATTATATCCCTCAGCCAGGGATGTTTTCTGATTTATGGTAAAAGTGCAGAATACAAAGAGTTTCGCTGTCTCTTCCTCTGGGTTCCTGCCGTAGGAGCCCAATTTAGCCACCAGTTTGAGACCATGCCTGACTGCACTCAACATTAGTTTTATTTTTTCAAGTCTTTTGCTGAGACTGGAATTTGGTGTGTTTCATTTTTTAGTGAGGTGGCCATTGTGCTGGTAGTAGGTAGAGAATTACTATGTAGACTTAACAGCTGTTTTCAAACATGTTTCCAAATTTGTAGCTTGGTTCACATGTTGAGCCGTTATCAGATTGCTGTGCCCAGCAGAATCAGTACAGCGTGCTTTAAATATCCAGACTGAGACAGCTACAGAAAGTGATCAGCAAATGGCATGAAGCAGATGTGCAGTAGCTATAGAAACCACAGCTTACACAAAACAAACAAGCATGGACCATTACCTACAATTTGGTTTACGTTCCTTCAACTGCGTCATAACATCTGTTGTAAGGAACCTTGTAGGGAGTGCTGAGAAAATACGTCGAACACAAATACTGCTGAACAAAGAATAAAGCGATTTCAGACTTAGTGGTGCTAAAAGGGTGTTTAAATGTACTAATAAAGGAACTAATGAGGGATGCTGTTGGTGCCAAAGCAAAACACTCGAGAAAATTAGCTACAGCAACCTGCCTGTGGAGCAACACACATTACATCACATTGGCACAGGCTATAGCAAGACAGTGTTGTAATTGCTTTAAGCATCAATTTAAAAAACCCAAACTGTTAAGAAGTTGGCACTATTTTCATTCCTTGATGGCATAAAACTGTCACCCTTGAAGATTTTGGTTTTCCTCCCCAAAATCTGACTCTCACTTCAGAAGTAGATTTGAAATAAGAGGATTTGAAGTGAGGATTGGATTTCAGCCAACAACACCGACCACAAACTTCTTTGCCTCTTTCTGGGCCTCCAAGCATCCACCAAGAAAATATCTGTTTTGTTTCAAGCAAGAAAAATTGAAAAAACATAAGGAGATGTAAAAGCAGACATCAGAAGTAATGAGGTATTATGTCTCTATCCTAAGGCACAAATTAAATTCTCAGAGCTCAACCCTTCAGATTCTCTTTGCTTCAATTGTAGATCAGGTGGGCTGGTGCCCTGGAGAGCACTCAAGTGTCAGGAAGGTGCTTTCAGACTCTAAGTCAAGATGGTGAGTTTGAAAGGTAGTTAAGTGCATGAGAAAGCAAAGAGAAAAGTGATTTGGGAGCCAATATTGTGGGTGGTTGTGAGGCTTTCTCCACAAACAGGGTCTCAGCCTTTCTCAGGAATGAGTGAGAGGTGGGAATAGCCACTGGTCAGTAGCGACACTGAGCCCCTAGTCTGAAAAATGCTCTAATTCCTCCCTGGAAAAGTGTGTTGCACCTGTATTTGGTAAAGCGGTTTGGCTGACTCTGTGCCATTAACTGCAGTCAACCACTGTTAGCATCTGTGCCCAGCTTCAAAGAGAATCCTTTACAGAGGATCAAAAAGGAAAGCTAGGAGGGATGAGCAGCCATATGCACTCTAAATCCTGGAGTCTTCACACTGCAACCAGCAAAACAAGAAATGAGTATCAGGGGATTAACTAGTTTCATAGAATCATAGAATAGTTTAGGTTGCAATAGACCTTTAAGACCACTGAGTCTTAAGACCACTAAATGAGTATTCCTGCTCTTTCTAGCTCCAGAAAGTACACCCTCAGTCTGTCAATAGTCCATATACTAACCTAAGAAGAAATAGAATTTTCCATGATTTGAGACTAGGAGGTATTCCCCATGACTGCAATAAAGTCTAGGTTTTCCCAGATAATTTCACAAGTATACTGAGAACAGAGGTAGGAGTGACCACTCAGTATAATGCGCTGCCAGTAAGCAAGATGAGAAGAAATTATCTCCTTCAAGGAGCATGGGGCCTCTTTTTCCTAGAATCATCACCTGTAGTAGTTGTTACCAACCTGTCTGGTTGTTCAGTGGGGTATTCTGCAATAACAGCCACAAATATGGCATCTAAAGATTTGATTGGTACGTGGAAAGCAGGCGTATGTCAGGTTAGAAGCATGGCATGTGGGGCATTTTATTTTCCCTAAGGATTATTCAATAATATTCCTTAAATAAGTCACTGAATGCATTTAATGATATTTTTTCCCATACATTATTCATTTTTTCATTACTTTCACATCTTATAGAAGGAAATTTTTCCCCGAAAGTTTAAATAAAATATTTGCAATTTAGTTCGGTTCATTATTCATTGAGCTCTAGCTTGCACTTTCTTTTTCATAAACACAGTTCATCAAAAACAAGAGTTTGAGGAGAAGAAGGTGGGCAGTGATAGAACAGACACAGAATGGAACTAAAGAAAAAAATCCCACAGATTTTTTGTGTTTTACCACCTGGAACATAGCACTTGGAAGGGGTATGACATGAGTTTCGCTGTGAACAAATATCGAGTGTGCAGCAGAAGGGAATGACGGAGAACACTGCCAGGGCTGCCACTAGAAAGGGAGTTATGTGTGCCTCTCTGACAGAGCAGGACATGCTGAACTATGCAGGCTTGCTAATCCTTTTAAAATTATTTGGTATTGGTTTTGTACCAGCTTGTATTCATTTCTGGTGAGTGGCTGGAAAAGGTCACTCGTGCATTGTGAAGAACCAGGAGGCATCTGAGCACAGCCTGTCGCCAGAATTTAATGAGATGATCCAGTCTGTGCATGTGCTTGTAACATGTCACAGCAATGATAATGAAGCATATGTATTATCCTCTTTTTTCTCTTTCCCTTGATAGATATAGGAGTTAAAAATGGGATAGATAAGCTAATAGAAGGAAGAGGAAGGAAAGCTAATATTTCATCCCGTGTTTCCCATTCTGTAACAAGGTGTCATTTTCAAGGTATCTTGTCTCTGGTTATCTGAATGCATACACTGAATCACTGACCTGCTAGGAATTTAACAAGCAAAATCCAAGTTTAAACTGTGGCTCCAAGCCTAATTTCCATATTTCCCCAAGGGTGGGCTGTCAGCTCTTACTATATATAATACTTTTCACATTACAAGTGTTGCATTAGGCCTAATGCATCTTCCCTGCCTGAAACCTGCCTAATTGGTGTTGACTAGAAAGTTCCACATGAAAATCTGTGGTGAACAAGTTAGAGGGAAATGATGTTAAAAACAAACAGAAAATTGCTTAAACTATATTTTACATTATTTGTTATGGAATATTAAAAATGTGCCAGGAGACAAAACGGTGATCGTTGGCTAGCCAGCCCTGTACAGGAGCCTCCAGAGTAGGAATCACAAGGTTGTTGTCCAACCTCCCTGCTCAAGCAGGGTCACCTAGAGCAGGTGTGCACAGGCCCATGTCCCCTCAGGTTTTTGAGCACCTCCAAGGATGGAGACTTCACAACCTACCTAGGCAACCTGTTCCAGTGTTTGACCATCCTCACAGTAATAAAAACGTTTTCTTAGATTTAAATAGAATTTCCTGTATTTCAGTTTGTGCCCATTGTCTGTCTTGTCACTGGGCACCACCGAAAAAAGCCTGGCTCTGGCAGTTTTAACACCTCCCATAAGGTATTTATACACATTAAGATCTCCCTCAGCCTTCTCTTTTCCAGGCTGAACAGGCCCAGCTCTTTCAGCCTCTCTTTGCTTGACCATCTTCATGGCCCTTCTCTGGAATCTCTCCAGTATGTCCATGTCTTGTGCGCGGGAGCCCAGAACAGGCCCCAGCTCTCCAGTTGTATCTCACTATTGGAAATGCTTCTTCTAATGCAATCCAGGAGGCTGTTGGCCATCCTTGCTATGAGGATGCATTGCTGGCTCATGGTCAACTGGTTGTCCACCAGGACCTCCAGGTCTTTTTATGCCAAGATGCCTTCAAGCCAGTTGTCCCCAGCTTGCATTCATACACAGGGTTATTCCTCCCCAGGGGAAGAACTTTGCCTTTGTCCTTGTTGAACTTCTTGAGATTCTTCTCAGCCCATTTCTCCAGCCTGTTAAGGTCCCTCTGAATGGCAGCACAACTCTAAACCAAGAGGCAGTTTCTCAAGGCATCAAGCCTGTAACTCCTACTTAGCTTTTGAGTGAGAGCTAAAAGCCTAAGTAGTTTGGTGGATCTGGTGCCAACTTCCTGCAGAATCTTCCCAAACAGGTTGACAGGGAAAACCATCCCAGTCATTTGAAGATGCTTTTAGGATGTAGGAGGTGCAGGCTGAAGAACCTGCTCTGCTTCACTCATAAGAAATGGCTTTAAGCTTTGGTGTAGGCTCCTCCTGGAGCTGTTTCCAGTTCATGTAGCCTATTGTCACAGGTCTGCTGTATCCCAAATGAACAAATAACTCACTCAGTTTTCACTAATTCTTCTATAGCTTTATCAATGTCCTTTTAACTTCCATTCTTTTCTCAGAAGAGCTGTGAGCATGGCAGTTCACACCCTTTAGACTCAGTCGGACTTTGTAGAAGATTCTTGTCCAAGGCAGGTGATCGGTCCAACATTTATGTTTTGTGTCTACCTAGAAACGAGAGAGAACTACTGAGTGTATATTCACCTGGGGGTAGAGCTTCTCAAAGTTTTTCTATACCTGCTCTTTATTCCTTATTTTAGCCCAAAACTCGGCCACCAGAAGCAGGTGCAATCAAAGTAACTTTTTTAATAATATAAGAAGGATCAGATAAGCACTGAAAAAGCCAAAAATCCTCAGTGTGTGCAACACAGAAAGGATCTATGTAATTAAAAAAAAAAAAAAATCTGCTTTTCTCCTCAGAGAGTGACATTTTCTCAAGAAAACCTCATCTAGCATGCCAGCTGGGTTAGAGATACTACCCATTATCACTAGTATGCAATATTTTTGTCCTCCTACCTGACATTGAGTCTGGCAGAGAAAAAAAAATGGTTAATGGGCAGAGAGCAACCAATTCTGGTTAAAAAAATTGCCTGTAAAAAATCAAATAAAAAGGGGGAACAAATTTTCATTTCCATGTCAATAGTTCTTTAAAAAATACAACCATGTAAAAGTATGGAAGTGAATATGAAATACCTAAAATAAATCAGTTGACCCCACATAGTTCTGTATGCCAGTTAGTCCTGTGTAGGAAACTGGAAAGTCAGCATATTTATACACAGTGGTAATTATTTCTTATGAGTTCAAATCCAAGTTACATTTAAATCAGCTATTTGGATTTTCTAGGCTCTTCTTTATAATTCTTTCCTCCAAGAACCTCAGGGAACATGGGGCTTAATTGACATTGCTTTGGAAGTGGACTTCATAGTAGTATTCATTATCTGTATGTTAACATCTTTAACAATAATTTTGCAGAGAAATCTGCAGAAGTTGCTCTGCCAAAAAGGATTTCCATGATGTAAAGTTGTTCTTCATGTAGCCTACTGCAGACTCGTATCTTTGACTTCACCGTTGTTGTTTGCATTCTCAGTACTTTACGTATTATTAGAGCAGCTAGTAACTCAGTAGAGTTGATTTAAATGAGTTTTCAAAGGGAATCACAGACTACTGTTGCCTCCGCTGCTGTTTTTTAAACTAAAAGGCAGCAGCACTGCAGATTTAAGGCCTGATCTTATCAATTGTTCCATGCTGTTACCTTCATAGGTCCTGCTGATGACAGTAACGTAGACACGGATACTCAGGAAAAATACATGAAAAGGTAGAATAGATTTCACATAACGCTACACTTAGCTTAGACTTTTCAGCCTTTTGAAGGAAAACTTGTTAATTTCAGACTATAAATGGTAGAAGAATGAAGCTTCTGAAATCCATTTGTGTATTTCTAGGAAATTTTGTAATATCTATTGGTGTATGAGATGTGCTGTTACTCAAAGAAAAACAGTAGTTAAAAAGTACTTGTCTGCGGAAAGAAGCAGAATTACTTTCTGGAGATACAGTGTATCATCCTGAACTCATCTGGAGTTCACTCTGTTCTGCTTCTCACTAACATGCGTATTTCCCATGGAATATTTATGGTTTCAACACATTTACAGGCCAGAAAAGTTAAGCCAGTGTGTTCTGTAACACATACTTTATGTGTTTTCTGTCTGGTTTCCCAGGGGAATGCAGCTTACATGATCTTGCTGTCTCTGTCCATCCATCTATCATGTGCCAACCACAAGCCCATCTGACAGAAAGGTAAAATATCAATGACAAATAATTTCCTACAAATTTCATGAAAGTCTGTGGCCAGGCAGATGAGAGAGATCTAAATTAATGTCCTGCACTGAGGGCAATGTTGCAGAGTGAGTTTAACAGCAATTGCCAGCCACCTGGTCAGAATAAATTCATCATGCACATTAGCTGGCTGATGGGTCGGCACACATGCAACTCGAACCCATGCACAGCCCCTTGCCTAGACACAGAGAAAGGGACATGACCGAGACATAGGCATATCATGAACATGGAATGATGGGCCATTTGGGGTCCCCTCTGTGCCCAAAGGAAGAGGGAAAATGGAGATAACGTGGGGGAAGCCAGGCGATGCCCCAAGGGGATGGCTGGTGGGTTATCATGGAAGGCGGTAAGGAAGGCAGTGGGTTATTGTTGTGAAGAAGTGAAGCAATGCAGAAGACAAATCCCTATGATGGCATCTGCATTAGTTTCACTGGTTCTGAGGCAATTTGTTTGCTTGGAATAACAATGGGAATTACTCTTGTGTTTGCTGTTTTAATATGACATTCCTGAGTGTGTCAGGGCAGTAGAGGCAGAATCCAACACTATTTGGTCTATTAGCATGAATTTTGCTGAAGGACTTGAAATGCTGAGGTTGGAATGAATATTAGATTCAAGCCTCTTGAGGAGAAGTAGAGCCACGTTTGAAAATGTATTTTATATGTGCTATTTATTTATTATACTGTAGTTTTACAGACACATTTCCTCCCACAGTCACTGTTGAAAAAAACCCAAACAAACAACAAAATTAGATTTAGTATTTTACAGAAAAAGAAATGGGAGCAAGATCTGTAGATAGTGTATCGTTCTGGAACCTTAGTGACTGAAAAGATCTAATACTGCTATTAACAACAGCAAACAAAGAGTGATTGATTATATTAAGCCAAATAACTTGAGTTCTGCTAAAGTATATCTTCCATCCAGACATAATTTGAAGTTATCTAAAAATTAAGAATCTGCTACCAACCCTGGTAATTTGTTTCTCATTGATCACAAATAATGAATGTTCTTAATTTCTCATTTGTATTTAACAAGCCTGAGCTTACAGCCATTAGTTATTTTTATCACAGAATCACAGAATTGTTTAGGTTGGAAAAGACCTTTAAGATCATCGAGTCCAACTGTTAACATAGCACTGCCAAGTCCACCATTAAACCATGTCCCTTAGCACCACATCACACGTCTTTTAAATACCTCCAGGGATGGTGATTCCACTGCTTCCCTGGGCAGCCTGTTCCAATGCCTGACAACTCTTTCAGTGAATAAATTTTTCCTAATATCCAATCTAAACTTCCCCTTGTGCAACTTGAGGCCATTTTCTCTCATCCTGTCACTTGTTACTTGGGAGAAGAGACTGACCCCCAACCTCACTTCAACCTCCTTTCAGGTAGTCTTAGGGAGCGATAAGGTCTCCCCTCAGCCTCCTTTTCTCCAGGCTAAACAACCCCAGTTCCCTCAGCCGCTCCTCATAGGACTTGTTCTCTAGACCCTTCACCAGCTTTGTTGCTCTTCTTTGAATTCGCTCCAGCACCTCAATGTCTTTCCTGTAGTGAGGGGCCCAAAACTCAACACAGTAGTTGAGGTGCAGCCTCACCAGTGCTGAGTACAGTGGGGACAATCCCTTCACTAGTCTTGCTGGCCACACTATTGCTGATAGAAACCAGGATGCCATTGGCCTTCTTGGCCAGCTGGGCACACTGCTGGCTCATATTCAGCCGGCTGTCGACCAACAACCCAGGTTCTTTTCCAGCCACTCTTCCCCAAGCCTGTAG
>VYZV01036229.1:166847-205673 GCA_013401275.1 Pandion haliaetus | reverse complement strand
CTCCACGGGCTGCAGAGCCATCAGCCTCCTCAGGCGTCCCTCCTCCCCCTCCTTCTTCACTGACCTCGGTATCTGCAGAGGGGTTCCTCTCACGTTCCAACCCCCCCACACTGCCAGTTCCCCTTCTTCAATCTGTTCTCCCAGAGGTGCTCCCACAGTCACTGATGAGGTCGGCCTGGGCCAGAGTTGGGTCCTACTTGGAGCTGGGGGAGCTTCTAGCAGCTTCTTTACAGGAGCCACCTCTGCAGCCCCCTCCCCCACTACCAAAGAAAACCGCGCCACACAAACCCATAACAGCCAGCCAGCCAGTTTTTTACCCCAGCAAAGAATACACCCATCCAAGCCATGAGCAGCCAGTTTCTCCAGGACAATGCTGTGGGAAACAGTGTCAAAGGCCTACCGAGGTCTAGGTGGACAACATCCACAGCCTTCCCCTAAGTGGGTCACCTGGTTATAGAAGGAGATCAGGTTGGTCAAGCAGGACCTGCGTTTCGTGAACCCATGCTGACTGGGCCTGATCATCTGGTTGTCTTTGCCTGTTAAGATAAAGAACCTTTTAGGGCCTGTATTTTATCTCATGAAAGTACACTGTAATCATTTCACTTCCAAGTTTTCTTTTGATAAACTAAACAGATTGAGTCTGTAAGTACAACTCTCTTGCTCTTAAATAATTTTATGTCCGTCTTCTGACCAGCCTCTAACTTTTCAACATCCTGTAAGCAAACTATAAGCAGTACATATGGGACCCATCTCACCAGACAGCAAACCTCTAAAAGGTTCCCTCTATAATCACCATCTGCTACCAGATAATTCACCTCAACCCAGCTTGCATATCTATTTCTGGATGAGACAAATCTTTTCTAAGCTAGTGCTGATTAACCCCAGTCTGTTATTCCAGTGTTGGGCTCACTAGTACACTGAGGTAAAACTACATCCTACTTCGACTCACAACTTCTTTGCTTGCATAGCCAAAGGCTGCTTTCATCCTTTCTGCTCCAGCACCATTCTGGAATTTCACACTGAATTGTCTGTTCACTCTGACCCCTAAATCCTCTTCAGACTTGTGTATTCTGGATTCAGTAACCCACCATATGACTTTTCTTAGGTCGAATTATCAAGTTAGTTACCGTCATCTGAAGCGTTTTCAAAAGATTTAGCTGTATTGTGGCACTGAGCTATGTTACAGGTATGCATGCCACTCACAAAATCAGATGCAAAACAGATTGCTGCAACAAAGTCTGAGTCCAAAAGTAGCTAACGACAGGTTATTCCCAAACATGAGGTAGCATGAGCTCTCCAATATGCCATGCTTTGTCCTTTCATTTCCGTCACAGCTTCCAACTGCTTCATTCCTTGGATGAAGACCAAGAGAGTTAAGCTATTCCTACTGCTGTCTCCATCCAGCTCTGGAGCAAAATATTAATATTTCCTGTTAGCTCTATAAACTAATATTTTTAAACAGCTTCTGCAGCTCTTGTGGGAATTGTCAAAATCAGAACACTCCCAAGTAGAGGGACAAGGAGTAACATCAAGTCATCAAAACAATATTCAAAACCACACAGTTTATACGTATCACCAACATAGGTGTATATTCTTGCTTCTCATTGATCCAGATAGTTACAAAGGTTTGTCTTTATTTATCTGTAACCTGTAGTAAGCCAAGTTTTACCTCTTATATACACGTATGGTAAAACCAGACACAGGTGGTGAACAGAGGCAGGCACCCGCTTATGTCAGGGGGCACTTATAAAAATTACCTCATTAACTTCACTGTACATAGGCAAATATACTCTGCTGCAGAAGAAACCTCAATGAGAGTGAAAATGCATGTGAGATCTGGGAAGGTGAGAGTCTGCTTTTGCTGACACTTGAAAAAGATATGAATTCATCAGGCCTGAAATAAGGTTGTATTATGAGGTGTTTTTTCTTGTTAAGCACCTGGTAGCACTTGTGTAATAGAAAGTCTGTCAGCCTTTTCAATAGGAAACTATAAACACTTGATAAAACAAGACCTAGGAGCTCAAATAGTGTACATAGTCAAGCTGGAAAGCCTAGCTAGTTTTTCTCCTGTTGGGACAGTAAGTAAATAAAAGACTCAAATTTATTTTACCTTTTTGAGTTGCTCTGAAAGCAGTTGTCTTTCTATAAAAGAAGAACAGGGACATTTAAATTGTTTCTTATGACAGGCAAACTAATCCTTAAAATTGCTAATTCTTTTTTTTAAAATATATTTAATATATAACCATAGTGCTGCAGCTTAAATGAATCCTGTGCAACACTTTGACTGTGCAGTTTTCCTCTTTTATTTAATATTCTTAAATGCTTTAAAATGACATGGTTTTTTCTGTCTCTCGAGACATTATTTGGTATCTGAAAAACATGAACACGATGTCATTTCGAAGTGACATCTCCTTTCCTGTTGTTGGCTCTCCTCTAAGTGCTCATGTCCCCTCCTGCTCCACACCATGTTGCTGCCCAGTCAGTGCCCAAGGTACCCTCAAGCCTCAGCCCTAGTAATGCTGAGGCCCTACTAGATGCAATAGTAAATGTGCAGAAGCATAATATTTGCATCTGATTAGCACTCCAATCAGCCCTAGTAACATCACTGACAGGAACAACCAGTAGGGATTTTGGGCAGGTCCTCCTGATGAAAAACATGTAGTTACAGGGAAAAAGCATGGCAAAAATCATCCTCCTTCTCCTTCTCATCTTCATCCTTGACACGGGCTGCATTGGAGACAGTCCCCATGGATCAGCTGCGACCTCACCACTGCTCTTCATTGCTGGACACTGGGGAGAGTTTTTCCTGTTCCCTTGCTTTCTTTCTTCTGTTTCTTCAGCTTTCCCACAACTTAATTTGTACCTTTAAGATCAACATATCCCATTATCTACAGATGCCACTAATTAATAATTGTGCATGTGGACCAGCCTCAGCATCCTCTGTGCAGCTATCTCTCCCAGTATCCTGTCTTTGACAGCAGACATTAGTGAATGCCAAAAGAAGAGTGTAACAACATAATAAGCCTGTAGCAATGTTTCTCCAGAATACCTTCCTAAGCCAAATAGTTTGAGATCTAGGAACTATCGTGAGCCAGAAATTCTCAAGTAATATGTTTGCAATTAGGAGTCCTTGCTGGATTTTTCTGCCACAAATTTGTCCCATTCCTTTTTAGGCCCATGCAGCCTTTTAGCACCTCCAACACATGTTGGCAAGGAATTCCACATCCCACTGCACTGTGTGCATGACTTCCTTCTGATTTCTTTCAACCTGCAATTTTCTGGCTCTACCTGGTGACCCTGATTCTTGTATTAGAAAGGACCATAAACAATATCTTCCAGCCTTCTCCATGCCACTCCATGCTCAGCGTGACCTCTTGGTTCTGTCTTTTGCAGGCTGCAAAGCCCCAGCCATGCAAGGCTGGAGGTGCATGGCTCATGGAAGAAGAGGGAGAGGAGTGGGGGGGTTGTGCTCAAGTCACACCATTAATGGGCATGTTTCTGAAGGGCTGGGACATTTTACAAACAGAGCAAGGCTCAGCTTTTTTAGGCTAGGATCTGAAAAGTGCAGTCTACCCCAGCACAGTGCAGGACCATACAAAACAACGTGAAGAATGTCATACCACTATGGACAGGACAGCGAGCAGGTGTACATGGACATTCACGGGAATGCACATGGTGGGATTTAAATGTTCATCATCTCCTTTCCCAGCTTATTGAGAAACCCAGTTTCGTTTCTGAGAATAAGGTACAAGGCACTAGAAATTAGATTTGGTTAGCAAAGAGCTCTATAAGCTGCTTCCAGCTCAGAGGATCAATCAACCAAAAATTCAGAGAGTACAAACAGTATGCTTCCAAATATATAAATTGCTCATGTCTGGCTTGCAAGACAGTCACAATATTGAGAGCACTGGTGTAAGCATCTGCACATGTAAAGTCTTGATATGTATCTGTAAAGGAGACAACGTACACAGAAGTGTGTCATTTTGATGAGGGGACCTTGCCCAGATAGGAAAGGAAGATTGCCTGTGTCAGAAGACTGTCACTTGCACACAGCTCCAAACTGAAAAGTGTTTTATATTTTCACCTGTAGTCACATAAAGAACTCTAAACAAGCCAAACTCTCCAGCAAGAGAGAAAGCTCTTCCCCTTGAAAAAGAAAAGAGGTTTTTTTTTAAAAATTAGTTATAAATAGACAGTACAATGTAATTTTTGTCATGGCATAGAGGCTGAACAATAAAAGGTGATTAACTTGCATTATAACATCTCATAATTGCATCTCAAATGTTTTAAGTGTGAGACTAGAACAACAGATGAGTTAAAGTGCAAGTTTGCTTCTAATTTGGCTTTTGTTGGTTTAAGCCTGCCTTGTAGCAGCCCTTAAATCTATATTTTCTGGTTTAATTAACAAAAGACATAATATATCACCTTCTACATCATGGCAAAATTAGTTTTGCAAACTGCAGTTATAAGTAGTTTTGTTAAGTTTGTACCACATCTCATGAATAAAAATAGCACACACTGCATACTGAGCTCTGCAAACTGGCAAAAGAGTAGAAACAGGCAAAGGAACATTTATTGTCATTTAGTCTTGTCAAAGCAGAATGGATTAAAGCCTTCTCCAAAGAAGGTCAATATATACTCAGCATCCTACGGCTCTCAGAATCAGTCCCTTACACTTTTTCCAAGTTGATAGATATTTCAATCAAGGGGATTTACACACTGATGAACAGCTGAATATAAACACTCTCTCTCTTAGTCTCCATTGTGCAGTAAACAGATGCCAGGAGTATGCATGTATTTAAAAACTAGTGTACTAAGCAGATCCCACAAAAAACAAGCAAATGGAAAATGTTTGGTTAAGATATGCAGTACTGGCTTTTGCTGCGGGATGGATTAATGCTTCCATGTCCACTCACCTCCTACATTGCCTCTGATCTTTAGCTGGCCCCAATTCTCAATCTGAACTATGTATCCAGACCATCAAAAAAGACATCTCATCCTACATGTCTTAACTGACGTGCAAACCAACTAGCACCAAGCTACAAATCAACATCTTCTTTGGCCTCTCCTTTGTGGACTTCCCAAATCCAGACAGACAGCTGGAGGACAAGTGGCAAAACTGAAAGTGTATCCCACTGTGAGAGTCATCACTCATGTAACAGGTTTCTACCTGGAATGAGCACCCAATGGCCACAAGCACCCTGTTTTTTCCTTCCGGGGGGGTTGGATGTAGTGTTGTTCACAGGTTTTGTCCTTTCGACAAATGGAGGTTACAGCAGTTTGAGAACCACAGCGGAGAAAACAGAAAAGCCATCACAAAAACCTGAGAGCCAACAGTTTATATGAGCAATTGCTTAAGTCACTGAGACACTCTCTGTATGCATTTCTAATGCACTTATTACCATAATAGCACCAAAACAATTTCTTTTCTTCCTTTCTTTTTACTGTTACAGAAATAATTTATTTAAAATAGGAGCTACATCAGCCAATTTCATATAAGATATTACCCCTGCTTACAAATGTTACCTATTTGGGCAAGCAAGATCTGTAATTTAGAAAAGATTGATCTTCAGAGGATCACAGCTCCAACCACAACATTACTACATACAGAAGAACAAAACCCAGCTATTTTCTGCAATGAGAAGCTGTACCCTATGGCAGATCAGCTCAACATGCATTAACTGAAACTCCAGAATCAATATTTTCTAAGGTTTCCACTGAGATGAAAATTTTGAACCAGTACTGCATGTCCAGATCACGTCTTTCTGACTTGGTGCAGAAAAGTATTTTCCTACCAAGATGGGATACATGCCTAGTGAGAAAGGAAGAATATACTTTGTCTTTAAAATATAGCTGGGCTAGGGGGAGGATTCCAGTGCTGTCTTGCACACCTTTCCCACAGTTACCTAAGGAAATCAAGCCTAGCTTAAAATATAATAAAAGCAGTCGACAACTGATTGTTAAGATACACTCAGAGAGACAGAGTGGGAAGGCATTTCAAGTGAGTTGCCTTACGAGTCTCTCCTCTGCTCAGTCTACTCAATACCTTCATTTACGTAGAGCTGTAAAATGGTTAATGACAAGCTATAAGGGTGGCAAAAGCTGTGGAAGATCAGACCAAATTTTAAAATGATCTGGTGATGTATTTGTCCAGAATCAACAAGATTAATTTAGCCTGTCTTCGCCTCAAATGCAATGTGAAGGGTTTATTCCTGGCAAGCTATTACAGAACAAATCAATGGGGATAACAATCAGCTAGACAGCTGTGTGTTGGTGAAAGAGGAGGGTTTATAGGGGTCACAAACTGGTATGGATGCAGCAATCTAGCGCTGCAGAAGGAAGACAACTTTAATTTTGGGAAGCATTACAGAAATGGGGTGTGCAATAAGACAGTGAAGATATTTCTTCTGTCATGCGGAGTGCTGGTGAAGTGTTACCTGGAGCACTGCATCCAGACCTGGATTCGGCACTTGAAGATAAGTCAGAGAAAATACAAGGAAATGTGAGCAGCAAGAGAAGTAAGAGGTCTGGAAAAGAAAATCTACAGAGAAAAAAAAAAAGACGAGGGTTGTTCAGCTTGGAAAGTGAGGACTGAGAAAGAAACAGAAATCTTCCATCTTCATAAAGATTGTTATAAGCTGTTCTTGCTAACTTCACCGTATTTAGGGCAGATACCAGGGAAGACTTCTCAGTGATGAGGGTAGAGAGAAGGTAGTACAGTGACGCCGGGAGGTTATGAAATCTCTATCAGTGCAGGATGCTCAGGTTACGTCAATATTAGCAATTCAGCAATACTAGAACATAGGCCTGGGCACTCAGTCATCCTCCCTGCAAAAACATCAGTTGTTCTGGGTACATCAGCACTCCCCAAACAGTTCCTGGGCATGGGCTGGCAGCTCACATGGGCCAGGGACCATTTCCAACAGACAGGCTCAATGGAAGCGCCCTTCACAGCAAGGTAGGAGAGCCTCAAAGTGTATTTCTGTGGGCCGTTTGGTCTTGGGATCAGAGAACTGTGCTAGCCACATTTAATGTATTAGTACTGCAGTCCACCAGTAGAAGTCTGTGGGAAGGTAAACCGACCTCCACATCATGAGGGGTTAGGAAATACTGTAATGCCTTCTCTAGCCCTACATGCTTGCAGTCCTGTGTTACGTTTACTAATGATCTTTGCTGGAATATGCAGAAAACTTTGGGCTACAGTACAATCCCAGTTAAATCCATTCTCCAGGATCCTTATAAAGAGGCAGTGAGGCTGACCTTAAAACAAACAACACAAAGAGAAAAAAAGCTTTTTTCCCCTTCCCTGAGTGGTTTGTCTTGTAGATAACTCAGTAGAAATAGAAAAAGCAGTCTAATATAAATCAAGTCCAACAACTCAGCTGGAGATAAACAACTTTTATCAACCAGAAGATGCAGAACTCAATTTATTGTTATATGGCATCACAGGAACAAGCATTAGCAAACAGTACAAGTATATTGCCCTTCCATCATTTAGGAATTCAGAGGGGGCTGGAGGCTCCACGCTGCAGCACGGCTCTCAGACAGCCTCTCTGCACCAGCTGTGGGCCTAACTTTATCATGCTTTACAAACAAAGAAAACGTCTATAACACAGTCACTGCTCCAACTGTGCCGTGATTGATAGCAGCTTAGCTGTGGAAGCAAGGAGCTCAGCGTGGGCTACAGATCCTCCCGAAAGGGGTGGCTTGCTCAGTCTCCATAAGCACAGTGTTGCCCCAGCTGGATTCCTGCTGTTGTGCGAGGCAGTTAACCTAATCCTAGCTCAGATAGGTCTTTGCTGCAACTCCAGTGTAGATACGGCCAAAGAAGTGTCTCAATGGCTAGCTAAGCTGTTGGAAAACAGTCTCTGTGACTCCTACATGGCTTTGTTCGTGAAGGCTCAGCATCAAGAGGCACCTTCCATATATACACCAGGAAATATTTCAGCATGAAGTCAAGGTTTCATTGGAAACTCCTCACTACCACCACCCTTCCTGCACACAGCTTGGCATCCTGATATTCTGGGAGATAGTAGAAAGGGTGAGAAGATGTAGCCACTCAGGTGTCAGGAAGGTGTCATCAGGTGACCCAGAAAGTGGACAACAGGGTTACGAACATGTCCACTAATAATGAGCAAAACTAATCTGCAACTTGCTGTGAGAAAAGAAGCAGAATGCTGAGTGGCAAGGGCCAGTGCATCAAAACAGGGAAATCTTGTGGAAAGTGAGTATTTTCCTGCTGTGACCCTCCTTCCCCTACTCTTTGCCATATTCATAGTGAGGCTCAGTTCAGGCACGTTCGGTTAAGATACCTAGTCTGACTGATAAAAAAGTACAGATGAAGGCGGTAACTTTAGTGAAGGAAAAAACAGATGATGAAGAGTCCCAAATTCTTGAAATCTAGCAGTGGCAGGAGAGTAATAAAGATAGTTCACTAAAACATATTTTCTGAACCCAGGATGTGGTTTAAAAATAAAGAGGAGAGAATTTGAGTTACTCAGAGCAAGGCAGCTTTAAAATAAACCTAGGTATTCAAACTTGCTTCTGAGGAGGAAGATGACTTTGAGCAATGCTTTAAGGACCTTACCCACTGCCAAGCCTCAGTCTATTCCCTTGCAATGCCACACCATTTGGTCTAAGTCACCTGAGAGAAAAAAACTGGTGGGTGTATAATTTTTTTTCCTATTCCTCCTGGGCAGTCTGCTGCATAGCTTGAAATCTGTATTTTTGTAGCAAATAATTAAATAAATTGACCCCCTCAAGCCCCAGCATATAGGAGGAATGCACAGTACACTGCAGGACTGTAAGTCACCTCTGAGTCATCACATCTAGACCCCTGCTATCTCCAGCAATCACGCCACATAAACCAATTCATAAATCTATCTTGTTCCATATTAAAAATGCTGTGGATGTTTGCCCAATTTCTAAGCTTTTTTAAGCTCTATTCTGAAAGATGGAAACTTTCTTCAAACTTGCGTCTTAAATTTATTCACGGACAGCTGTACTCTTTGCTTTTGTGGCATGGGTACCCTTTATCTTAGCTCTTCACTCTGGATAGCACTAACCCCCAGCTCCAGTCAGCACGAAAACAGCCTTTCTAGCTCCCCCCAAAATTTGCTTTGCCAGAGTGAGCAAGCCAAGCTGTTTCCAGTCTCCCCCAAGATGACAGAAAGTCTCTGACGCTGTGAGTGACCTTTCTCTGCACCTACAGCAGCTGGGATCCACGGTTTCGTTGTTTTTTTAAACTGGGTGACCAGAGTTGCAATCGGTTTTCCAGAGGGACTGTAACAGCAGTTTGTACAATGGGTTAATACTTGCTTATCTGCAGTAGAAATATTTAATCGAGTAGGTTTTAGCCTTGTATTTGCTTTCTTCATTACAGCATCTCATTGAGTGTGATTCACCATCACATGCATGTTTCTTCTTCTCTCCTTTCCCAATGATAAATCTCTAGGTTATAATGGTAGTTATTGTTATTAGTCCCTATTAAATTTTCTCCCAGTTCTGTAATTCCAATCTAAAGGTTCAGCCAAGTTCCTTTTATTTGATATTCAAATCCTCATTTGCAGTGATGGTACTGCTAACCTTTTCATTAGCAGCAGTTTTCATTACCACACAATTTCCTTTTCCCACTGAACTCATTTATAAAAACACTAAATACTCAAACTTAATCATACATGATGTATTTTTAAAACCAAGATACAATATTGCATTTTTATGTTTAAAAACAGATATCCTAGATAGTTACAGTACAATCCAGCACACCTTAAACTGTCTTATTCTATTTTGCACTTGCCACCATATCTGATTATTTTAATAAATATCTTGCTTTCTGATACATGGAGGGTTTGTGAATGACAGCAGCATGGAAACCTTCATTTTGAAAAAGAGTGAGGAAATTCAGTAACTTCACAAACCTTTCTACCCTAGATTGATTTGGGGATATTTTTAGCCTGCTGTATTGAACTGTTCAGTAGCAACAGAGTTACTATTTTATTGGGGTTTTATTTACAAATGTAGGACCAAGCATAGCTTTTATCATAAGCAAGCTGCTATCTTAATAAAAAAAATGAGTTGAAGCTTGCTTATGGTCTGAGCTTTGCCTTTATGCCTGAGGTTAGGTACCTAGCCCTGTATTTAGATCCCTAAATAAGAGTGGCCTGAAGCACTGTATAACTCTAACCACTGTTGATGTGACTGCAGGTCCCAGTTATTAGGTTTCCTGTCCTTTTACAGGACAGGAAGATTTCGTTTTGGCAAGAGCTGAAGATTGCCGGCATTTCCATGCTCTGTGGCTCCTTGCAAATCATTTTCTCACTCTTTACTTTTCATTCTCTTTTGGAGATGGGTTAGACAAGAGGGCGACCGCATTTTGATGCCCAGTGCTGTGACAACAGGCAGACAGCTATGGGCTGTTCTGAGGCTGGATGATTCATGTCCACTGAACAGAACAAGGCTAGAGCCACACGTTGCCCTCAAAATTAAACCTCTATTGGCACACCCCAAACCAGTGCAGAATGAGAAAGACCGAAGTGCTTGCTTATGGCTTTGCCTTCTCTAAGGTCATAAAGGTTTGCCTGCTTATTTTGGATTAATTTCAGTTTAACCGCTGAGATGTGCTAGGCTTTGAGAGCTCCGTGTTTTAAAACACTTCCCCTCTCTGTCTCCAGAAAAACCTCCAAGATGCCCTTTTTCAAGCACGACTCTAAACATGGAGATCTTATCCCATAAAATTAGCTTCCAGACAAACCAGAAGCTAGTGTGGGACTTCTGAGCTAACAAGAAGCCTCTGTGAGTTTCTTGTTCTAATTTGCTCTTTCTGTTTTGAGCAGCATTTTAATATTAAGCTCAGCCAGAGTCTGGTGGGTGGTGGGAACAGCAACACGCTCTTTCCACTCTTTGTTTCAAGGTGCCCTGAATCTGCTGACTAAAAATTTCCTTGTGAGGCACTTTGGGTTTCACTGTAGAGTAGAAGCAGTAAAGTTTAGGAGCATATGGAAAGTAAAATTGGCAGCAGAAATCAATGGGCTGCATGTGGAAGTAAACTTTGTATGAACGATTGCGTGCATCACTGAATGGGTGTCCAGAGCCATGTGGAGAAAAGAGAAAACAGTGTAGATGGCAGGAAAGGGGAAAGAGAGGCTGGAAGAGATACACACTGAAACCCTGGAGGATTAGCGCTCTGTTACGAAGAAACCAATAACTCTCAAATGAAGAGTCTCCACAGCCATAATCAAACTCCACCTTCAGCCTCGCCTGTCCTTGCTAGATTAAGCTAGCTGTCATGAGCAACCGGACAGCGAGCCAGCAGGAATCCCCCTGCAATGCCCTGGAATAAAATCGGTCAAGCGGTTTAGGAGGCAAGTACCACAAACAATGCACCCGATGCAGCGTGCTGACACTGCAAATGGTGTGAGCATTGCTATAGCCAATACAAGGAGCAAGGACTGCTCCCGGGCACTCATTAACTCCCGAGAGCCCTGAGAACTGGAAAAGCCCAAAGACCTCTGGGAGCCGTGTGCTGCAGCCATGCGAAGGACAGAAGGAAACAAGAGGCAAGAAAACCTTTACATGCCATTTCACATTATGATTGTCCTGCACAGGCTGCACTGAGCACACCACATCTCAGTATTAAAAAAGAACAAGGGTAGGAAGAGTTAGGGGAAGGTTGTGTTTCTCAGTAAAAAGAGAAGAAAGTCACAGAAATTAGAAGCTGACAAGAAGACTCTCTGCAGTGTGGTTTGAAGTATATTTTTCAGTGTCTTACATGTCCAAATGTTGACTATCTATCATCAGCCATGGACAGCGTTCTCAGATTGTGCTGCTCAGAACCTAATTTTCACCAGCAAATCCCACCTCTGCTAGCTGCTTTCAGTGGTGTCTGCATTGGAAGGAATAAAAAGCTCTGCAGAGAAGCATATTTTAGCTTTCTGATATTCTCACAGGAATATCCTTTTTCTTTTTCAATTACAAAATAAATAGCTTCATGAAGCTTTTAACTAAAACTAACTTTAGAAAAGAGGGGAATGTATACACACAGAGAAACAAGTACGTATATATTTTATTTCTGTTGGTTTGGGGTTTTCAGTCTTGCATGTTAGGATATATTATGGCTAACTAATAGACTAGAACTCAGAATATTGAACAGAAATAATTTTGCCTGTATGTCAAAGGTATGAGCCTGTAAATTTAATTACAGAAACAGTGTAGGTTTATATGAGCAGTAAAAGACTAACAAAACAGTAACATGCTGAAAAGCCAAAAATTTCTCTGGCAAAATCATGACGTCGGACTTTCTCAGTGTGCATATCTATGTACTACATCTTGTTCACCTTTATTCAGACTGAGTTTGTAACTGCTTGCTTACAAAGTAATGCAAGCACCAAGTAAATTAGAGCATCAGGATTTTACCATATGATTCTATGGTGTTAGGACAAATCTAAAACTGAAAGCATCCTACCTGGTGCTTTTCTTTTTTTTTTTTTTTTTTTTGTTTGGTTTTCTTTGGCTTCTCCCTGGTCTGCCTAACTGCAAACTGCAATGCCATGTATTTGGTGCTGCTGCAATGCCCCCTTGGATGGCTTCCCGCTGCCGGGGCCCCGACACATCCTATTCTGCCCCAGCTCTGATCTGCGAGGACACAGCTCAGCTAAGAGCCACGGTGCTGGTCCCTCTCCACTGTGTCAACGCAGCCCCTTTGCTTTCAAATCAGAGCTGATACGCTAGTGCTGTCTCTGAAAAGCGAAGCATGTGCATCTCACAAGCTGTCGTTTCTCTTCCCACCTTCCCACTGCCTATGGGGCTGGGCAAGGGCAGGAGTTTGCTTGGTCACCAGAGAAGTAACAGCACTGGAGACCTTGGTCTTGGCTGAGCCTCTGTGTGTTGCTGTAATACAAAGATTGACAAGTAGTGTACTCAAAAGCTGTGCCAACAGCTCTGGTTTCTTCACTGGCTAGTTAGGCTTGATGCTTTGCTAACTCTGGAGCTGGGACATGGCACCTGCTTCCCTGAAGCAGAAGTTAACGCAGCAGGCAGGGTAAGTCCATGTACTAGAAATCTCATGTGTATGTTAGAAACTACCCGGATTTACTTTATCAGTGCCTTGCCCATTGCGCACTGGGAAGCCAGGCTTTGGATCCAGAGCAGCAAGCCAGGAATGAGATCAGGTTCATAAAGAGATGGGGTTAAACTCATTTTTGTTCAGCATTTTCCAGGTGAAGTTTTAATGCAGATTCATGTAAGAGGAAACACAGAGAACAAAACATCTCTGAACCATGCTGGAGATTTACCTCTGCTTAAATCCTCTCTCCCCTGTCCCTAGGTAAACTGAATTTAATGCTTCCTCCCCAGCAAGGCAATCTGTTATGAAGACATTAAGAGTCTAAATAACCTTTTTTTTTTTTCTTTTTAAGAAGGAATATTATAAAAAATATTCCATCAGAACAAGCAAAAATGCTATCAAACCTAGCAATTCATCAGCATGCTGTCCTGTTAAAGGGAACACAGCCCAAGAAGTAGATAGTTTGGAAACACACAGGTAATGGTCCCCAGGAACTATTTTCCCCTCATGGTTTTATGGCATGCTATAGCAAGCAACTCTCAAACTAAGTTAAAAACCTGTAGAGATTTTGTTGAGGGAAGTTTCGATAGGATTTAAAGCTGACTGTAGCTCACCCATGAGTCTGGGGGTTTTAGTCTTTTTTTTTTTTTTTAACACACAAAATTTAGCTCAGTTTGAACTATTTTATTCCCTGTTTTTTACCTGTTTCATCTGCGGAGTGATAAAAAAACAGCTTGTTTTGTATATGCCATCCGTGATGTGCAAGTGTGATACACTGCTGTGCTACTGCCCCAAGATAATGTGCTGCTAACTGGATACCTCTGTGGCACTGTCATACCTTGTTACTGAGCAGCAGCAGAATCACCTGAGCTGAAGCAACTGTTCCTAATAGGAAATTTGTCTGTATTCTTGTATAATTGCAGTAATAAACAACCAGTTTTTCATAACCTCCTTACAATACTGCAAAATGACATTTACTGGTTTGGTAAATGTATTCTAGAGCCTTTGAGGAAGTAACACTAGCTACTTTAAATAGCAGTTGGGTCTTAATGCCCCAGAGAAGTTGTCTTTGCATAAGAGACATTTAGCTTTTTCAGTAAAATTAGTCCGGCTACTTTATTTTCTCTATGCTGTGCACACCTTTCCCATTACTTTGTCACCATGGTGAGTAAATGTGAAAGCTACCCAGCTTTTCCACTGCAGGTATGTCTAGGCTTCACCATGAGGTAAACTATGAGAATATCTAAGTGGAAAAGCCGAGTAAGTCTGTGGTGCAGTGTGCACAGACCCCGTATCAGTTCAGTTACCGGTCATTTCATTAGTTGCATTCTTAAGAAACTCATGAGAACGTTCTCATTTCTTTACATGACTTAGGTATTTGTAAGTCATGGAGTCACTGTTCTTAGACTATGGGTGGGATCTATCTCACTTAGGTCTCAAAAAGTCAGTTGTCAAACTCTCAGCTATTTACGCTACCTCTTGTTATAGGCAGCTGGGAGAAGCAGGCACATCGAGGGAGAAATTTATCTCATCTGGAGGTAGGTCGTTAAGTAGGTCAGAGAGATTGCATGTGTGGGTTGCTCTCCAACAAATGTAGTGGAAGCCTAGAGCAATCAGTGGAGAATTAGACAACTAAACCTTAAATATCTGTACCGAGATGGAAATAAACTTGCCCAGTATTTCTCTGTCAACGATAAATAGCTGCTACAAGGAAAGTTGTGCTCTTGGTCATAGTTTCATGACTTGGCTTGTAAAACATGCCCTGCTCCAGGGTGTCCTATCTCCCCAGACACTCCTCAGTGTTATGGTGTATAAGTAGGTCAGCCGTCTTGTTAACGTTATACCACTCTAGTGATAAACCTTTTGTTTCTGCAAAAACAATGCCCAAATGCTACTTCCCTAGCATCTGTTTGGCTGTGATAGCCTGAGCATGGCTTGCAGTATAATATTAGTCCTTTTTAAATAGATCCATTAATTTATTCCTTGTGCAGGAATCCTTTGTAGAGATTCACTGCTGGAAGAAAATAATAGTTGTGTAGAGGACAAATGCTTCTAAAAGGACAGCCCGCAATACCTGTGCTTCTTTTTTATTTTATAACATAAGCATTATATAAAGTAAATGTAAACTGTGAGGATTGATGGGACTTTTTGGTGTTATTTTTATAGTATTTTTCCAAATGAGACTGGTTTTGTTTGGTAAATTAAATAGAAGGGTAAGACAGAAGCAACTTGGAGTCTCGAAGATCAACACAGAAGAGACAAACAATTTTACACTGGTTTCTGTATTTAACTGCTCCATATGTTTGGATACAGTGATGCTAATTATGGTTTTGTCTTTATTTCCCACCCTTACTTGAAAACAATGGCAAAGGCCATTATTGTACCCAAGTACGAGAACTTGGTTACTACAATAAAGGTGCTCTACTCAACATTTTTCAAGATATGAAGCAGCAATATATAGCCCATCTGCTAAGGAAAACTTCATATTGTAGTTATTAGTCTTCTGTCTTGATTTCACCTTACACTGCAACGATCAGTTACATTTTGTTCTTCGCAAAATAAATTCTGAGAACGGGTATGGTTTTTGATCACGATTTGAAACTTCTTCTTTCGAAGATCTCAGTCAGAGTTACAAGAGTCAGTCATTTATGGAAACATTTGGGAAAAAAT
This sequence comes from Pandion haliaetus, assembly GCA_013401275.1. Lineage (NCBI taxonomy): Eukaryota > Metazoa > Chordata > Aves > Accipitriformes > Pandionidae > Pandion > Pandion haliaetus. Next base: position 189,943 of record VYZV01036229.1, on the reverse strand, counting down.
AGAACAGTGTTTTTCCTGAGGTAAAGAGCAAGGGTGTGTTGCGGATGGAGTCATGCACCTTACTTGTAAGAGAGAAGCAACAATATACTTTATTGCTATAAAAAAGTTCAAAGGGAAATGTGATAGTGGCTTAACAAGATTCGATGGCAAGGTACACTTGATTATTTACTGCATAGAGGACAGGGTCAGACAAAACTGTCAGTGAGACCCTCCTGTTGAGTCACGAGGTTCAGAAAAGAACCCCTTGCATTCTAAACTCCTTCTCAGAGAGGAGTCTAGGTGTGGCTGGATCCGCTCCTAGTCCCAGACTTGGTCAATGGTTTATGTCTAAAGGATTATACATGTGCAATCAATCCTTTACATCACTTAGCTAATATTTCAAAGTTTAGCATGCTATTAATCTCTTACCAAGAATCTGTTGCGGCAAGGACTCTCTCAACCTCAAGGAGCTTGAGAGGCATCCCTACTCAAGGGGAGATGCTGGCAGACAGCCCGCTGCCATCCTGGAGGGCTCAACAGGCCCTGGGCTGTCCACTATTAATGGAGTAAGATAATTGACTTATAGTCGTATTTGCATACCAGCAAGACATCTGGGTCACCGTTCCAGACAGCCCTTGGCTACCATCTTGCCATCCATCCCCCAAAATCCACAGTAAGCTGGATATGGCCATCATAGCCCCCACTGGTGGTTATGGCTTAAGCCGGGGGGAGCACGCTGCCCCAGGGAGCACAGCTTGCTGTCTGCAGTTCAACAGGACCAGCTGGCCATTTTCTCTTATATTAAGTGAATTGTGGTCATATTGCAGACATGAAGACTGCACACAGGAGTTGTCACCACTTCCCTGCTTTGTGTCAGTCAGTATACACTTCTAGATTCTCCTCGTTCAACAACATTACTCCCTCAGATTTTTTAAGCTCGGATTTGAAAAGCCTGTGTTGATCTAGCAAAATTTGGCAACCTTAGCTAACTTGGCAGCTTGAGCATCTTTAACCAAAAGTTTGAAGCTACGTATTACTTTTTCTGTATTTTTTAATACTAAGTATATTCATTTCAAGTTCTTAATTTATAAAGACAATGCTAACATTTTTCTGTCTTGTGATATCAGTGGCAGTATCTCAGTAAAATAAATTTTAAGATTTATTTGAAGAATTTCTCTAGACTGTTCTGAGAATTTGGATATCAGTCCAAACCCAGTAAATCACACTTTAGAGTATGTTAGACACCAGCTAAGTGGCACATGAACAAGACTGGTTAAGACCTGGCTTTCAGTGATATCTTTATGGTATCACCAAGGACATGTTATGGTAGTACAGATAAGAAGGAGATCGGATGTCCACCTGACCCTTATAGACCAAGAAAGTACTCCTCACAGAAATGCAGTTGGTAAATATTATTCTATAATAAGGATTAATTTGGACCTAACTATTTTTCCCATATATTGCTCTTTTGAAAATGGAAAAATCTGAAATTACTGAAATGATTTATCATGCAAAAGGTAATATGGCTTTTGTGTTGTTTTATTTATTGTGTTCCTTGGGCAAAAAAAAAAGAGATTTGAAAGATCATCTTGATATATAAATTACAACCTGTTTTGAAATTCATGAGTGCAGTAGTTTTCATGCTCGTGAAATTCAGACTAGATACCAAAGTGCCTGGACTTCACTGGAAAGTGAGAATCAATGCTCACTTTCTTCAATCTACTTTTCTATGTTCACGTCTCATAAAGATACCTCCACAGGGCAGAACTGAGATTATCTGTCAACAACCAGAGCAGGGGGATCACAAATGGAGCCTGATCAGGCAAATAATTACAGGCAAGCTGTATCTTTGACCTCTCTGCTTTGCTCCATGTCCAAATTTCCATCTCCTGATCACCAGACCAGAAGCCTGGGACCCCTGGCCAGCCAGGAACCCTATTAACCAACTTGTCTCCACCATGGTCCAACCTACGGCCCTCATTTCCCCGTGACTCTGACAAGCCGTGACTCTCCTCCCCTCTCCCTGCGCTGAGATAAGCCAAGTTTTTGATTCCACATCAGCAAAGGTGTCTTTCCAGGATGTCCTTGGTTGAATACTTCACTTAACAACTGTTGATAGCCATTGAGTTTAAACATGAAAACCAAAGCTAAGGCTGATACAAGATTTTCTTGGCAATACAATAACCACATCCATAGATAGATACCTCCAAAGTTCTTCCACTTTCTAGAGAAGCACCAATTCCAGTAAAGCCTTTTTGTCTACATAAATTCTTTCTCTACAGCAGAAAAGTTTTTCAGATCTCTTCTGCACATTGTCTTTAAATCATACAGACCTTCCTCCACCTTCCCAGTCTGATCTTAAACTTAAAATGATTGATGGTGTTGTTCTGATGACAAATACTACAGTAATGAGCCAGGGCATGGATATTTTTCAAGTTGAAAACCAGAAAAGAATCATTAGATCCATGATAAATCAATGATTTGAACAAAAACACAATCATGAATGAAAAGAAAGAAACAGAAGACAGTCCATCTATCTTAGTGACTGACAACAGAATTAGGATATAGGTACAAACTATGTGGGGTTTTTTTTTTTCTATTTTGTTATCTTATGAGAATGCAGTGTGCTTAAGCAATGTGTCATTATCTTCCAGCGATATATTGTAGCAAACCACCATGAAGGAGAGGAATCTATCAGCAAACAGGAGATGAGAAATAGCAACGAGTGAATATATCCTCAGTGTTTCAGATCAAATGTGGTAGAAAATTCTGGTGAGTAACAGAACTGGCCAAATACAGATATATGTTCATATTTGAAGCAGCTGTTGTCCAGCTCGACCATCATTCTTATTTGTGAGCATTCACAGAATCAAAGTGTTTGTCTGAACAGGTATTTGGAGTATGGCTGGTCTTCATATAAATACTCTTCTTCACACATGAGCAACGGTAATGGTTTTTATTTGCTATGCAACATCTGCACTTGTTTAAACTGCTTCAATTCTCTGATTGGGGTGTAAAAGCAGATTCTGGATGATACAGGTGATCAGAGATGATGGTGCAGACACAGAGATTGTCACTGATACCTGTCTCCTTTAAGGAAAGGGGCACAAGGAACATTTCCTATGAATGGAAATAGAATTATATTTTTCTACCAGTCATAAAACCTGTGATATAAAGTTAGGTTAATAAAATGAACAGGTCAGAAGCTGAAGGATAAATCAATAACTCACACACATCTATTACACTGCTGTCAAGTTCTTACAGCAAGAGAGGGTTTTGTTGGTTTTTCAAAGGCAAATGAACTTCTTGCTCTGCAGCCAAGGCTCATGTTCCCTCTGGCAGGGCTATTGGCCAGGATGGGAACTGAGCTCTCAGTCCCATAAAGGAGACCTCCATCACTTCAGCTGAGGGACTTACTTACTTCCTTGCTTATCGATGATGATAACAGCAGCTGCACTAAAGGCTCTAGCAGAAATTCAGTGCAGATTCTTGTTGGTGCAATTGAAGCTAACACTGCATCCAGCTGTTCTCCCCTCCCTCCAGGAAACCTCCATTACAGCTGGAGGACGGGGTATACATCCTCAGTTCAGTCATCAGAGCTTACAGCCTGGTAGTTCAACATGGACTACTTCTTTAGACGTTTCTGCTAAGGTACCAGACTGAAGTGGGACACCTGAGGCTCGAATGCATGTGCCCTTCTACCCTTGCTGCAAGAGGAACAGTCTGCTGCCAAGGGGCACAGCAGGTGACAGCCGCTGTAATACCTTATCTCCACCACAGCTTACTTCAGCAGGGGACATGTGACAGCCTCTGCTCTCATCTTGCTTCTTGCTCCTTTTGATTCCCCCATGCCTGGTGTCATGGAATTAGGTGAAGTAATCAAAAATGCTTCCACTGTAAATCAGAGTGTGCAGAAGGTGAGGGGATATTGTAGTTGAGCAAAGGATGGCTAAAAGCTCCCAGTTTGATACAGTCTCACAATATATTTGAGCAGCCATCTGCAATATGGAACAGATATATTGATACAAGCGGAACATGTAATATTAATGCACCTGAAAAGAACAGGTGAGAACTGACAGCGAAGGTAGCAAACAGTGCTGGTCATTCCTGCCCTAGAAAGAGGATCTTGACCTGAGAAAGCACAAAGAGCAGCTACTGCAGTATGAGGAACTGGGGAAAGTCTTCATACAGGAAGACCCTAAAACTGCTTGCCTTGCTTAGACTAGAAGGATGAAGACTGAGAGGACAGGGGTCTGCTGCATATAATACATGGGTGTAAACACCAAGGAGGCAGGAGGGCTGTTTAAGTGAACGAACAAGTACAAACTGTTCACAGAGAAATGGAGCCTGAAAATTAAAAGATTGTTTGGAACTGCAAGCACTTTAGATGTCAGCAGTGTGCTCAGTCTCTCTACTGATACATCAGGTGGCATGTTGTTGCTTGTGCTACAGATATCAGTGTGCAGCTGGGCGCTGGAGGGAGTTCTGGGGTCCAGAAGCAACCTGGTTATCTTTAGGCTTCTGGAAGGACTCAGAAGCTTATAATGGGTGTCAACAATGCTGTATCACTTGGGGATACTTGTTCGTGTAAGGTCCTTTTAAAGCCACTTTTACAGCCCTGCTCTTTGGCCAACGCCGTGTGCCAAACTTGCAGTCACCCAGCAGTTGCCTCATAACAATTTCCAGGGCACTGAGAAGTTTAAGACTATGATGAAGAACTAAACAGGGGGGAGGCAAATTTGGCTCTGACATTATTGCTGAATTAGGATCCCCCGATAGGTATCAACGTAATCACCCCAGACTTTCATCAATGGAAAAAGAACAAAATTCTGCAGGTGTACAGTTGCAATCATTCCAATTACTGCTATGCAAGAACTATATGCAAGTGTCAAGTAACAAATATATCATGTGCCAAATTATGTTCTCTGTAGCACTTCAGTGATTTCAGTGGACAAGCCCAGGGTACAACAAAATAATGTTTGTTCCAGATATTGGTCTTGAACAAGAAGTTATTTACAGCTACCAAAAGGGAATTTAAAATCCATTTTGGTCCTTCAGTCTTAGAAATTCCTCACAAGCACCATTTTGGAAAGGCCTGCTTGTTTTGTAGCCATTCCTTTATGAAGGATTTGATTCCAGTTTTTAAGTTATCCCGTGTATCTGTAGGTAGAAGAAGTCACTTGGAATCTGTGCTCTGCAGCACTCATCTGTTATTTTAAAGGCCTACTTTTCCAATGCAAACATGAAACTTGAAAAGAGATTAATTTTCCAGTAATAGGCTTAGTTTTCCCAAATGGTATTGTGATAGATACAAATTTTTGATGGAGTTAACAATACCTTACTGAGAGCAGACATTGAAATTTACATTTTCACTTATAGAAAGATTTGCTGAAGAACTGTAGTTGAAGGAGGGAGGAAGGTCGCTGTACTGAACTTGTAACTAAGGTACAGTAAGCCAATGAAATATGCTCCAGAATTGGCCAAATCGAGTACTGAAGTTGATATACTAATAAACCACAATATTAATACATTGGGGGGATACATTAATATACTCCACAGCCTAAGAAAAATAGGCTGCCGAGTTATATTGGTTTACTGGTGTGTTTGAAGTGGATATTTGTAAAGATAATATATGGCAGAACTACATATCTTATTTGACAGCACTGTGTTTTGCAATATTGTTCTCCAAGGCAATTCTGTTTTGTTAATTTTGAACCGGTCCTGGAGCCAGCAGGACCAAGTTGTGCTTCTGACTCCACAACTGTCCTTGACAGGAAAGTGCATCATTTTACTTGTCATGAATATCTCTTTGTAAGTGGCCACCTTTCCCCCACCCTTAAAGAAAGGCTGCCAGCCTTATTCCATGAATATACTCCTCTTGGTCTCTACATACATAATTGTTTGCTATTCAGAGACTTTACAATGAAACAGGCAAATTACTGCAGAATGGCAAAATGATTTAAAGAGAAATGGCAGATCCATAAAACCAGGCTTAACCCATAGATGGATACCTTTGATATTGCTGTTATCTAGGCAAAATGCTGTTCAATAAGCCTCCTGCCTGTGCAGTAACTCGTAGGGCTGTGTACCAAGAAAAGCAGTAAAAACTATTTGAAAATCTTATTTAGGCACTGAATCTTTTAAAACTGCCTTTCTGGGCAGCAAGGTAATACTGTACTGTCAAGTTGCATTATTCTTTTGCTTTAAAAAGAAAGTAGGAAGTCAGAAGTAATCCCAGGACTGCAGGTGACTTTTTCAACTGGCACCTGCACTAAATTCTTTCCAAGTCTCTTACCAGATGTGCAAAGGTAAGCAGCGTCTCAGGAGAGAACTTTTGTAAGAGTTCGTTTATTAATTTATAAAAGTATTCTCCAGGAAAAAAAAAAAAAAAAGAAAGAGTTAATTTTGTGGAATACATTTTACAATTCTTTTAAGATGTATTTTTCACATCTTATTCAGAAGCCCGTGGGTTCACTATTACTGTGCAATATACTGCAAGTCTCTGCATGGTAGTTCCACACAGTGAGCGCCAGTGAAATTAAAACTAGGTTCTGCTGTATCTGGTTATAAAGGGGATACGATAGACATTTGCCACCATTTAAAATTATTTCCCACTTATATTTGCCAGTATGTTTGCCATCATATATCCCTTTTTTATCACAAAGGAACACTTTGCATCTCAGGGCCAGACCCTCAGCTGAGCTAGACACTCAGAGGTAAATATTGGCAAGCGCTGACATTTGAAGTGCCACTGCTGGAGCAGTTACTTGACCAATACAGGTGAAACCTAACACCTTGTAATTGGTGCTATAGTTCAGGAACCTTTCAATTATTTTAATCCCCGTGTGTCAGGGCTGCTTTGGAAGCAGTTTGCTCTGGTTTGATTTCGCTGGCACACCTGCTATTACTGGCGTTGAGCATTTTCTGCAGTCCACCCCGCTCTCCAATATCCCTGGGACATTTCTCCTTTGCTTGGCTCAGCAAAAGACTTCTCCCCTTCTTCACCCATCAGCCATTTCAGCAGTCCCCACTAGGTCCCTATTCCTCAAGTTACTCCCTTCCTTCTGAGGATCTTCTCCCAAAGCAGAAGATATTGAAACAACAGTGATGCTCTGTGTGTGACCTTGCTTAAGATCTCTGCCCTCTGGGTTTTCCCCTCTGAAAACTGAACCTCTCATACTCTTGTGAAGGTTAATTAATATTTGTACAGTACATTATCCTTAACTAGCACAATGTGAGTGGCAAGTAGTATTAAATAGTGAGCAATCCTGCCCTGGTGAGGCACAAAGTAACCATCTGTTAGATCTTTTCCAGATATGAAATGTTAAGTCTCTCTTTTATCTAGTGAACAGAACAGAAATGCCCTCTTAAAACTCTTGTTTCTCCTAGGAGAAAACCCAAATGTCTCAGCCAACCACCAACACTGAGGCCAGGAAGGGTCTCCAAATAAAGAAGAGTCAGTAATTAAAAGCCCCTTCATCATTCCCCTTGCAGTGAGTTGGTAGGGGAAGTGGAGCAAGTGCCTCTCAAGCCCAACCCCAGGTCATGGGGTGGCACAGTGGACTCACGTCCTAGGAGCTGCGCCTGAAACTCCTGCCTGGAGCAAGAAGTGTTGGGTGTGAAACACACTGGGGACTGAGCTGGGGCTTGCCTGGGACATACCCCACAGCACGAGTAGCTGCCCCAAGGAGGCCTACCAAATTACATTCCCTCACAATCCTTCCGCTACCTGCCCAGCAGAGAAACAGTGTGTTCCTCATGTTAAAGCTAACTCACAGCGGCTTCTTTTATGCGCTGCCTGTTTCTGCAGGTACGTGACTTCAACTCCCTGCTCAGCGGCCACCTAATCCTGCAGGCATCTGACATTAACAAATGCAACATTGACGTTTACCTGTTTTCCCAAGCACCTCTGGAGTTGACACCAGAATTACTTCAGCCTTATCTAATGACTGCTTGGCGCTGGCAAAGGGGTGAGCAGTCCCTCGCTAGCCCCATACTTTGTGATTGGTTTCAGCATCCAAATCCATGGGTGGGTGGAGGACTATGAAACTTTATTAAGGATTGCTACAGCACTGCAGCCTGCTGTAGAGGAATTACACCTGCAAAAGGAGCATGAGTTCAGGCTTGCCTCTTTCTTCCACATTTCCTACTCATTTGCTTTGGCACTCTGCTCTGAGCAGGCTGGCCTCTCTCCGTCCCACTATGAGCAGCCTTGTGCTTCCCCTGAATTTCATAGAAACCCTGGACACCTGCAGTGGTGGAAAAGCCGAATGACACTGTGCTGCCATAATACATGGCTGTGACTGAGCTAGAACATTTTCTGCTTCTGTGCTAGCATTTACACAGCTAGCCTGTATCACACTCACAGCCTGTTTAGATAACCCACCCCAGGAGCTGTGCAATGCCTGAGAGGTGAGCAGGGTTAGGAGAACTTGTGCTGTGGTACCTCAGCTTGCATCCATGCAGCTTTGTTCAGCCTGGTAGTACCTTGTAGACAGCAGCAGGAAACTGCAAACACATGTTAGTGGCTGGCTGGCTACCACAGCCACCGAGCATCAGAGGATTTTTGCCCAGGAAGGCAGCACTGATGGTGGCAGTTGTGTTTGCTCAAATGCTTGGAGAAAGCTGGCACTAGTTTTGGACAGGAGCCCAGAAAGAATCTTTTTAATGAGTTGTAACTTGCAATATTTCCAATCCGTGGATGAAAGAACATCCTTTACAGGGAGTAATTGTTACCAATTGTTTTCCAAGAGAGGTGTTTGTTACAGCAAAGTCTGTCAAAAACCCAGGACCTTCCAACTTCTGCAGCTTTGAGCCTCATTATCAAGGGGAGATTTGCTGGAGTGCCTCCTCAAGAACTGAGGCATGCCAGCCTACGGTTCTCCCAGGAATTACATTCAATCATCTCTGCCCTTCCTTCAGTTTTAAACTTGGCTGTTGGCCTGGAGTACTTCTCCTTCCTTCTCCCACTCACATTTTGTAAATCCTCAGTCCGAACAGATTTAAGCAAACCTTACGCTTTGAAGGAAAAGCAACTGTCTCCAAGTCAACTTTGAGGTCACCATGCGGTCGACTATATACCAAGCTGTCTCAGACACGGCGTAGGGGCTTTGCATGATCCCTTTTACTTCATGAACTCTATCAGGTGGCCTTGGGGCTTGCCAGGGCTGGTGCTTTGTACACATTTGTGGCACTGATACTCGCAGCTGGAGGCCATCAGCTCACAGGTTTAACGTGAGCGCAGGGTCACAGCGAGGTCTTGGCTATGATTTATAGCACAGATAGTCCCAAGGGACCTGACCCCACAGGCAGGGTGAGCCATCCGTTCTTGCCCTAGACCTGTCTCTCTGCCTTTGAGTGCACAGGAATCCTCTCAAACCATCAGAAGTGCAGCCATGCTGGTACAGGCCTGTGTGTTTGCTTAGTGGATGAAATAACATCATTAGATTATCTCCTCTCATTTTCAAGCTTCTCCGATAAAAATATCTGGTGAAGATGGTATTGTGCTTGCTGTTTCTCCTTTGTTATTCTTTCCCAGTAAGATCTGCAAAAAATCCTTTTTGTGTACATTTTTTGCCAATTGTTACACAGTATCAATCATCCTTAATACACATCTGTCTTTTCTTTTGTTCCTCCACCTCCATGTGTGCTCCCAGGAGAGCTGTATGTATTTGACAGACAAGCAGTAGAGCAGGACACAACAAAGCAGCCATATGCACCATATAGACCACCAGAGAAAATAAGAGAATAGATTTACTTTCAACTCTACATTTCAACAAGAATTTGCCTGGAATAAATGAGTGTTCATTTAGCTGCACTGCCAAGAATATGTAAAACAGCTTCAATGCATCCAGTCTTTTCCTGCTTTACCAAGGCAGAACATCCATTTCTGATTCCAGGTGATAATGATCTTCACCCTTGAACAGGTTTATCCTGAGTCACTTGCTAGTTTCTGTTGTTTGCATACAAACAGTGAAAAGCACTGGACTCAAAGGACAGGACAGTTCTCTTCAGAATAAACTTTTGTGCCTTTCCTTTCATGTACAGCACCTTTTCCGAGCATTTACCCTTTTCCCTGAATCAGACATCTGCACTGCACATTTTTGAGCTCTTAGTAGTTTTGATGACCCCCATTCTAGTGTAGTATGGGCACACTTACTAATCCAGAGACTTTTCTAATGGCAAATAATTATTTTTTTTTATTCTACACACACACACACACACACACACACACACGCATACAAGAAAGTATATTGAAAAGAATGAATGTCCCAATAGATCCACAAACTGCATGGACAAACAGCCAGTAGAAAAACAAACAAACAAAACCAGAGTAAGTTCTTGGTCTATAATATACTTTCATTTGTAAATGTTGAAGTCATTGTCTACGTTTCAACTACTCTGACTGGTAGAATAAGATCTGGCAAGAGTCTTTCTCTGAGTTACAGCAGAGTCTAACCCTGTTCACTTACTATGAAAACTGAGAACTAATGCTTTGCCTACCTTATCGTGCTCTACAGAAAGGATTTTGGCCACTGAATAAAAACGTTCCCTGTGTATACATAAGTTCGTATTTGATTTTGCATGCAGAAATCTGAACCTCATGGAGCTCTTCATATGCAAAACAGTCAACAATCTTTCATGGGCTGGAATAAATCCACATGTACACAAAGACTCAGATAGTTCCCATTTGAGAAGAGGAGAGCTGTAAGAATCCTGCTTTTAAGGGTAATTTTATTCTCATTTGTTAAAAGTAACTGAGACTGGAAGAGGGCACGTTCATCTGGAAATCATCTTGCTGGAAATCTCTACTATAAGATGAAAACCAGTGTGATTTACATTAAATTTCATTCCCTGTTGAACAGCAAGACATATCCTTTGGACTTTGCTGCAGGAACCTGATGAACACCTAATGGAGCACTGACCTCAATTCACCTGTTTTCCACCTCCACTTCCTTTTCAGTGAAGCATGACCTGTGTTAAACTGTGCTACCTATACAGTGCCATTATCTGGGACTCTTTCCTATATGTTACTGTGTAACGTAATCCATAGCTAGGCATGCCTAAGTAATTTCATTGCAATCACTGATGAAGATACAAGATTTTGTGCTGGATACAAAGAGGGCTTTTTTTTCTGAATCAGCTGAGACATTTCTGGTAATGAATGGTGGTACTGATATCCTGACCTCCCTTTTCCAGGCTTATAGTTTATGGCACACTGACCTTCTTAGGGAATTGTTAAATGCTGTCAGGCAGCTGCTCCTGCTTTTATACAAGAAATGGCCACTCTTCTACCTTTCTTGTTGTCATAGGATTGGAAATTTCTTTTATTCTGTCTGGATTTATGTTCCTTCCCCTCAGACTAATCTCTCTGAAAGTGCCTGACTTTAACATCCTTATAACAATGTCAACAAGGAATCCACAAAGTCAGAAAAAAGCCTCCAGTCTCCATGGGGAAAGCAGGATTCATTTTAGAACATATTTGTCTCTGTTTTATGGAAAAACAGGTTTGACTGATAACATCTTTCCTTGGTCACGGAAACTGAAGTGCACGCTGAAGGAGGGGGCAAAGAAAAGCAAAACAAATGTTGATTTCAACAGTAAGGCATTCAGCTGGGTGAACAGAGCAGGCAGCAGGAACTCGCATCAAGGGAGCGAGCAGCATCATCTGTCCTTTAACATCATCCTGAACTACAGAACATTTTTTGCCCAGCTGAGACCAAGGGAAGAAAACAGCTGGGTTTCCTCCCTCTTGCGGTCCTGGGCTGCAGGACCCTCGGTGTGCGGTGGCTTTGCCTCCTCACCTCTCCTGCCATGGGATGGTCTGAAAAGCTGCCGTGGCTGAGCAGAGACCGCTTGGCACCCGCCTGACCGGCACTCACAGCCAGCATGGAGCAACACATTAATTGTGATTTCATGGGTCTAGAGTCACCCTCCATGCACTCCCCACCGCTCCCTGTAACTAGGGCTGGAGCAGTGCATGGGAAACATCAGAGTAGGCCCAGTGACCACACTCTCACCTGAAATCATCTGATGACTTTTGCCAATGAGTAAACACTATTTATAAACCTACAAAATGTGAGTTCAGTGGTCACGGGGGAAACGGCACGAGACAGCCAGCATTCTCCCTGAATGACCTCATTTTGTAGGAGTTTTTCAGACGCTGAGTCAGCCATCAAGATTCTTTCTTGGTTGAAAGTTAAGCTTATGTAATGAAGACTGGATGAATTAGGGCTCCAGGACACCCAGCATCACCACCACTGACTCTTTAACCCACTGACAGGAAATCAGCCAAAATCAACCAAAAATATGAACACTTCACTATGGAAATGCAGACAGTAAGCCACACAGCATACTTAATAATGTGTATTCTCTGAAGTTAAAGGCTCTAAAAATATCTGTTGAAATAAAAGGGTGTTGTACAATATGTATAAACATCTCTTTTACTTTCAGGTCCTAGATAATTATTTAGGATTGAATACATAGCATAGGAGGGCTCAGAAAGGAAAACTAGGTGCCTCCAACAAGAAATTCTTCAAATACATTTTAAAATTTATTTTACTGAGATACTGCCACTTATATCAGAAGATAGAAAAATGTTCACTTTTTTTGTCTTTTTAAATTAAGAACTTGATATTAATATGCTTTAAATTTAAAAATAAAGTCACATCTTGCTTCAAACTTTCAGTTAAAAATGCTCAAGTTGCCAAGTTAGCTAGGGCTGCCAAACTTTGCCGGATCAACACAGGCTTTTCAAATCTGCCTCACTATCCAAACAAAAGGGAAGGTATCAGAGAGCTTGTGAGCAGAGAGAAACTTTTAGGGGCGGAGGGGGAAATAGTTTTCCTATATTAGGATTTCCTCAGGTTGATAGGGAGATTATTTTTAAGTATTTTACCACTGGGAGTTGTTGAAAGGTAACCTTTCTGAGGGCTTTTTCTACACAAAAATCAAAGACAGATAATAATCTTTGGCAAGGTCTTAAAACAAAATGGGATTATGGCACATGAGCATTAGGCAAACACCTCCTTCAAAACTGCTTTTGAAGAAAAACCAAAGTTCTTTTTCTTTTCTTCCTGCAGCACCTCAGCTCTAATCANGGGGGGTATGAACGATACTTGGAATTTTCCAGAAATAAAGTTTTATCAGATTGATTAGAGACTCCACAGCTACTGGTACAATAATTTCTGTTATCATGCCACGTACTGAACTTCCAGGCCAAAATCCTACAGAAGTAAGGTTATGATCAAAATCAGAGGTTAAATCTGTGCCAGCTTTTTTATCATTTCAGAATTACTTTGTTCCTTAGCTAGGAGGATGAGTTCCTTCTATTTTGTTTTTTGTTTCAAAAAAGCATCCAGGAGAGAAACAAGGTGTTTCCTCCAATGTCTCTTACCCCTGCAGAACTGACCTTGTTGTTTCTGCTCTGCAAATGAGCAAAATCAAGTAGCTCTTCCTCTGCAGCATATCAGAAAACTCCTGACAGATAGTGAAGATCTTTGTACCCTTTATTGTGGTAATGCCATACCATGGTCAGCCCCTGAGGCTGTTAGAAAAATGATAGTTTCTCCTTGTTCTTTTTGTGACTTTTGGCCTCTGTTTTGTTTTTCATTCCACTTTGCAATTTTGCCCATTACCACAAGAAACCCCACTGACTGAAAAATTATGTCAACAGGCTGTAGACTATTGCAACGTCTGTTAACAAGCCAGGACGTAGATATAATAAATGTGTTTATGCTCACGGGTGCTGCAGATTGTAAAAAAATTTAATGTTCAACTTTTCTATTGGATAATCTAATGCAAGAGCTATTTTTACATAAAGGAATTGAAAGCCAAATTCTGTTTTTTATTGTTGCTAGTAAGAAAACCCCTTTGCAGTGTAATTGAAGTCAGTGGCGTAGCTTCAGTTTTATGCACTGATGAAACAGAGCACAACTGATTGCAATCATTCAAGCTCCATCTATAAATATATCTCCACCAATTTCTCCAAACTTTTTCTAAATATTTAGACCATTTATTTATCCCTTTGAAGTTACTTGCAGTCTCCAGCAGGGCGAGGACTTCCATTTGGGTCTCCCTGAGGTCCTAATTTATTCCTCCCTCTCTAGATTCCTCCCACACCCTTCTCCATTGGGTGATCTCAAGGAAAATCTCTGATTTACTTTTTTCCGTTCTTCTATGACCACATTTTTCCTTACATATAGTCGCAGCAGATTATCAAGTGGTATAGAGTGATGACTAAAGTTCGTCACCTTGGAAGACTTTTTTTCTTCTGAAAAGAAATCACTTTTCTTCATCACAGCATCCAAGGATATAGAATGTGTCCTTTGAACCAATTCTGGGAAAGTGCCTCAGGCACCAACAGCAGAGAGACGGGTAAGCAGCAAAAAATCACAGAAACACTTCCAAACCTTTGGTAAGAAATGATTCATGCCCATCTAAAGCTCACTTGTTACCACCTGTCTCTCTGATGGGGCTTTTCTACTTTATTATGTGTGATATAAAGGCTTGAATCAATATAAAAACTCAACTGCTGAGCTACTTTAAAACTGCTTTTTCTGTTCATATCTTTTGACACAATACTGGCACACAGCACTGGGAAGAGCACAACATCTATCCTTTGTGACACAAATTACACCTTTACTGTCACAGTAACTGCTTCATGGTATACATTAGACATCTACTTATTTAGGCTCAGCCCTGAGTTTGTATGCAAGCCTGGAGTCACCACTTGCTCACACAGTCTCCACTCTGGCTTGTGTTTCAGCCTACCCTTATAGGCTCTATGGACCCAGGCAGCTGGAGCTGGGTCTGCCTCAGCCCCCAGCAATCCTCACAAGTTCCTCCATGCCTTGATGCCTCGGACCACCAAATTCTCTCTGGCATCCCCCTGGCAACTTACATCGGTATCAAGCTGCAAAGCTGCTCTCCCATTTCTAGCACTGCGTCAGATATTTTGAAGATCTTCTGCCTACAACCCCAAGGTGAGTGAAGGATTACCCAACAACTGACATGATTTTGCAAAGGGAAAAAAAAAATAATTCAAGTGTCAGACAGCAGAGCTGAAATCTGTCCGAGAAACATATTTAACAAGGTAGCTGAATAGTGAAAAAAAAAAAAAAAAAAAAAAGGCCAACATAAAGCAGCTCAGGAACCTATATCCATCTTGATGGCAGCAAGTCATTCTTATGAGTGCTCTTGTGAGGTCTTTGGTGTCCAAGCCACTGAGGAACCACTGGTGGCTCACGATCCCCTGCCTTCTCCAAGTCTCTGCAGAGAAATCCCAGAACAAAGTGCTGTTGACTCACAGTCTAGGGATCCTGAGGAAGGACTTTCTGGCCTGATACCCAGACTGTGAAGGTCTTTAAACCCACCTTAACAGAATCCATGAAAGAAGCCCCACTACGATTAGGAGCTAAGCCCTGCTGAGGAAGCATCTGTGTTGCTGCTGAGCCAACCAGCATGGTTGGCTACAGCCAGACTCGGTAGATGCCTTCATGATTGTTCCCATCTCCCCCCATGTGTAGTAGCAGCAACTGTCTCCAGAAGGTCTGGCACCCAGATCTGATGGGTACAATTTCTAAAGAAGCTGAAGAAATTCTAGGAGCCTGAGTCTTGGTGAGGCTATTTATTGTGGCTCAGTGCATAGCCTGCAGAAGCCGGCAGCTTCCCATGCCTCCCTCCTTCCCTCTCCTCCCCTGCATGCACTCTGTGCGGGTCCACCTCAGCTCCATCCTTCTCTCCAAGCGGCAACCCTAGGAGACATTCCCTGGCCTACCAGCTCTCTAGGTCAGTTCCTAGTGTTGGCCACCAGTCCCAGTTTCCCTAATCTATACACAGTTCTCTGCCAAAGCAGGATCTGCAACAGGTTCTTGCAAAGCCAGTAACTAGCTGTCATCTGGGGTTTGAGGATAGCTGTGTGTGAATGTGCTTCTACTCACTCTTCAGAGTAGCAAAGGTGGTCACATTCCCACACACCAAGGACCAGGCCCTAGGACAGCCACAGGCAGCCTGACTTGAACCTTTCTGCTAGTCTCTCTCTGGGCTTTTCAAACTCTCTGGGCCCCGCTGTTTGCTCACAGCCCAGCAGACTCAGAACCGCAAGGTGAACTTAGGGGCTCTCTGTATTGAATCTCAGCTGAGAGGAACTCCAGGTGGTCCCAGACCAACCTGGCTGGTGGCCGAGTGACTAAAAGTACTACATTAAAGATCTGGCCTCTCTCCTGGATCTCTCTATGGCATACTATCACATGAAATGTGTCTTTTGCAAATGTGGTCAGAGTAGAATTCATACTGTCAAACACCTGTTCTAGTTTTCAGGGAGGGACCTGAGTAAGCAGCAGTTGCTCAATTCTCTCATTACTCACTACAGACTAGAAATAGATGCAGCAGGTTGTCTCATGCAGCAGAGTCTGATCAGCACCTCTCCCTGCCTCCACCCCTTGCTTGATGCTACTGTCTCCCACTCGTTTCTCCAGCAGCTTCACTAAGAGCCAGGACAAGGACAGAATAGCTAGGCTGGGCGATGAGGGGCTCCACCATGGAAGAATGCCTCCCTGTGAGCCTGGAGGATTCCCGCAGGGAGATGAGAGCACTGGTACTCTCCTGCAGGGAGTTTCTTCAGTAATATCAACCCCCAGAAGAGGCTTCTTCCACTCAGTCCTCCCACTTTATTAATTAGTAAATTGGGCAGTGCAACTTAGTGGAAATACACCCTGCTACCCTCTGCATGCCCTGGAGAAGTACTCTGAGAAATGCTGTGCTGAGCACTGAAGAGCACCTGGCCTTTAAGAGTTGCCAAGCTGGCATTAGCACAATGCCATGCTGTTCACCAGCTCACCTGTGGGTAGCTTTATTCCTAGGTAGGATGTAAAGATAACACAGTACATTCATATAAGGACACAGGAGAGTGCAACAGTGAAACAAGGCTACAAAAAACGTAAAACAAGGAAACACGTTGCCAAAATTAGACATAAAAATATGTAACAATATTCCTTAGTGGTTTCAGTATCTTAGCTGTGATGGGAGGCTCACTAACTGGTTTTTATGGCTCACCCCAGGCAAACACTTCTCAGAGTCTTTTAGAGCAACAACCTTTTGTTGGTGTGCTAAGGTGGATAGCAGATACAGAGCAGGTTCTCTGAGCAAGTTGCCTCTTCCCTTGCGTACAGTGGAGCAACCCCTCCAGTCTTTGTCTTCTGCAGGTGTGACAATCATTTCTCGCAATGGTGCTCTGCAACATTATGTAGTGCTAAGGGTGAGGATCAGCCATTTCTTTCTTAAATTATTTTAATATACATTTTTTTGTGCTCTTGAATTAACACATTTCTTGTTTTCTTGTTTTAAGTTCTTTAAAACCAAGTTCAGTACAAAGTCTATTAAATAAATGCAGCTCTTCATAATATAACCAAAATTAGCCTACTCTTAATACCTAGTAGCTTAAACACAATACTTATGAGTGATAAAACTGAGATATAGAGTGTTTGAATTAGCTGACAGCCCATGTCTCCCATTAGCTCTAAAGAAAACTTTACAAGCTGCTACTTGTAGATTGTCTATGGCTGAAGAAACCACATTGCTGTGATGCTCTCAGCTGTGCTTCTCTGTCCCATACAGACACAGGATGTCTGATGGGATCTCTTATTTTGGTTCAAGTGGTTTCAGGGGTTCAATTTTCTATCCTAAATTGGTATCTCCCCTTTGAGGGAAGGTGAGATGCTAGGAAGCAAGTGTGGTCCTCAAGCCAGAGTGCTACAGACCATGTGGTTGTGTGGTTGCACTGAAGGTCTCAACAAACACAGACAGCATGGAAGGTGGCCCTTTGCACACCAGCACAACCACTACTGGCCACGGTGACATTCTAGTGGGACATGCTCATTTCTGTCCTCTAGGTACGGTAAAGAACAGAAAGGACATGATCATGACTTACCATAATTTGAGAAAAGAGGTGTGACAGCCCTCCAGGGTCAAATCTTAGACAGATCGGTCCCCAGCTCCTGTCCTGTTCAGAAAGAGCTGAGCCTGGCCAGCAGCAGTGGCAGCATGCAGTGTGGCTGTGCTGGCTGTTCAGCATGGTCAAGAAGACTATGTTTGTGTGTTTACCTGTGGGTGCACAAGGCAGCATACCCCGGTGTTCGGCCACATCTGCGTAGAGATTGCTGCGGATCCTGCCTGCCTAGTGCATCTCTGTTTTCTTTGCTTGAACCCAGGGCTGTGGGAAGGGAAAGGGAGGAGCTTTTCCAGCATGATGCACATCAGTCAAGTGGACAGTGCAAGGTAGAAAGCCCTGCTGAGGAAGGCTGCAAAGACACCTGGAACAGCTTGCAGGCCTCTGTCTGAGCCCAGCACAGACCAGTCTGGATGCACACACTGGTGTATTGTCGAGCAGCATGGATGCTACTTAAGACCTAATTAAATAAACCACATACTTATGTCTCACTGACTTCAGCAGGTTTTAAATGTGTTTTTCAAGGTAGTGCCATGTCCACATGCTTCACTGAGTGGAGAGTCAGTGCAGATGTAGAGGAGTGAACACCCACACGTGCCATGGGTGGGTGAAATTTTAAGTCTGTAACAATTTTCCTCTGAGGCAGAACCCAAGTTGGGGATATCCAATGCGGTCTTTATGTAAAGCTGCTTCTCCTGTGATCCACTACTTTGCAACAGTGGGATTTAATTTCTAAAGCAGAAAAAGAGGTGAAAATGCCAAACAAGGGGTGGGAAGCTCATATCTAAGGCTAACATAGCTCAAAATTTGGTAGTTTTCTTCTTTTCT
Source organism: Pandion haliaetus (assembly GCA_013401275.1). NCBI lineage: Eukaryota > Metazoa > Chordata > Aves > Accipitriformes > Pandionidae > Pandion > Pandion haliaetus. The sequence continues at coordinate 171,189 of VYZV01036229.1, read as the reverse complement.
TAAATTACCACTGAAGCCCTGTATTAGACATATATGTACTGGGATAGTGCAGAGGTCAGCAGACAGCAGTGAACTCCTTAAGACCAGCACGTTTGACTGCCTGTCCAACAGTCCTGAGCATACAGGCTGTGCTTTTATTCCACAAAGCCCTTAGCTAGGGCTGCTTTTCTTTCCCCATAAGGTCTCTTCTCAGAGTCCGTGCAATGACATGGTTTGGGCAGCCTCCAGCCCAAGATCGGCAGGTTGAGCCTGTCTGTGCAATGAGCGTTGCACCACATAGACAGGGCTCACAGCACGAACCACTGCATGGACACCCAGGAGGCTTTATAAGTGGGGTTGCACGTAGTGGGCAGGAGCAAAGAGGTGATGCAGGACAGTCAGCAGCACACGTCCTGGTACTCTCCTGCAGACACCAGCTCATCACTGACAATGATGCATCACCCTGAGGTGCAGCAATCGTTTGTCTGTGATGTGCTGACAGCAACTGCTCCATCACAGGAGAGCAGGGAGAGCCATGGAGACTGGGACTGGTGTTTTCTCCTGCTGCAAAGCAGCAGTCAGGCCCTGGACACTAACCCCTCAGCCCTTCACCTGGAGGGTCTGAGAGAGCCCTTACTTCTCATTGACTTAATAGGGCCAGAGCCGCCCACAGGAGCAAAGGAGCTGTTTGACTTGGCACAGCTGCACAAAGGACTCATTTTCCCTAACTCCTCATTAGCAGCTTGGGGATCAGAGGATTTTGGTCTCCCCAGCAGCTGAGCGGGCAAGGTTTACACACAGCTTTCCCTTACCGCTGTGTTTTATACTCTGCTGCAGGAAAGTCACCGAATAGGTCCCCAGGTAGCTACTGTGCCTGATTCCCAGGGCTGGTCATTCCTGCCATAATTTGCTTTGATGGCCCCAACACACAAAGACACAAACAACTAGAAACCTTTGTGTCAGATCTGGTGCCATCAGGTGCTTTCCACACACTTTAGAAAAACCCAGGTTGGTATGAAGTTACCTGCTGCTACAGACAAACAGGAACGCCTGAGTGACAGCCCAAGGAGCAGCGACTCTCCCTGCCATGAACCACGTTTCATGCCGCCCACATACACGTGAGCTAAAGGTCTGCCTCTTGCTGGCAGAGGTTGACCACCCGCATGTTTTATTTTCATGGTTGTCACAAGTAGTGGTGAACAGCGCTGACTTATCTTAGTGTTGGTGGGTCCCTAAGCAGAATGCTGAAGACTTAAGTTTTTCAATGGTGGTTCAGGGACCCAAAGGGCAGGGGGGGAGCAGAGGCAATAGTAGCAATGCAGGCTACTTTTATTTCTGCTTCAAAATGATTACACCAAGCAGCAAAGCAGAGAGGGGTCCAAATGACTGGTACTTACATGGGACTGTGACGAGATCTTGAAACACATCATAGAAGAGTTTTCCAGTGGAATTTGGAGTGGTTTGTCAATAGGCAAGGCCTTGTGTGTTGTGAAGGTGGCTGACATATACAGTGGAGGAGGAAGGGAAGGAAAGAGATTCAGAGTATGACTGTGATAACCTGTAATGAGATCACCAAGGGATGGCAGGAAGGAGGATCGAGCTTGTCAGCAGAAACTGGAACAACTATATGCTCCTGAGCGTCAGTGTGAACTAGGAACCTGACTGCAAGAAGGCAGGTGTCAAGGATGGGGTGATACTTTTAACACTTCACTTTTTGCTCTTGAAGCCACAAAAAAAAGTAAAGCTTAATTACACAGCAGCTGTGAAGCCTTCAAAAGTATCTGTGAAACCAAGAAGACAAAAAATTAGACAACTCCTCTGTAGATTTGCTTCCACCAGCTCACATATGGTGGGAGGACTATTTGAGGAGATCTTCCAGCTCTCGCCCATGATTATTCCATAATGTAGAATACGAATATTGGGTGGAGGAGGTTAGAGGAAGGATTTTCTTCTGGTTTCTATGTTTAAATCTCTTTTTTTCCTGACAGTTGTTCTTTTATTTTCAAAAAAAGGGTTTACTGAATTATGCCAGGTGGCTAAAATTTGTTCTAGAGAAAATAATGATCCTTAATAGCATATAGAAATGCTAAGACAACAACTTCTATAAAAAAAAAATTGAAAACTTTTTTAACAAGGAAGCCATAAACAGGTTTTGTGTGCAAAGTTAATAAACTTGTGTGGAGATTATAAATTCCACAGGTACTCACAGCTACCACTGTATGGAGGAAATCTGGGCCTAGGATACAGCACCGTCCCCATTCCTTTGCTCCATTTGTGAGTTTTCATACTTTAAGGTTATTTGAAATCCATAACCAAGCAGAAGAAGAAACAAAACAAAAACAATAACCCTAATAAAAATTTTCCCTCTACAGTGACAACAAAAGTTACATAAGAGACTTGAATAATGTAACTCTTACATGGGAGAACCGAAAATGTTAGTTACCATTAGAAGAAGAAATAAGTTAAGAATGTGAATTTAAAGATTTTTCTGAAAGTGTCTGCAGATCAAAAAATGAGAACCACACAGTTCATACTCATAAAGCTTAGAAATAGTCCCAGCACCAGTCCTAAGTCTGATGGCAAGCAGTGACCACAGCTGCTCTTTAGCCACCAGCCATGAACTCCAGAACACAAATTTTACAGACTAAGATCTCCTATTGTTCAATTTTGGAGGCCAAGTCCAGGAAATATCTTCAAAGTAGTGTTCAGAAATCAAAATGCAAACTGTTTTCCATGTTTATCCAGTACAAGACAGGTTCCCCCAGCATATTGTGGACTTCTAGCACAGATCAGATACTGCCTTCCACACTCTTTTCACCTTTAGCAGGGATTTCCCTGACCCAGCAAGAGCTCCTGTGCCCTACAAGCAGAAGTAAACTTTCTTATACTCACATGAGGGAGGGAAATCAGGCAGAAAATTTAGCTATGCAGGACAACCCATGCAATTTACATTTTCTGATCACCCTTACATAAAAAGGGGCTCGTATGCAGTATTTCAAGCTGGGTTAAATTAATATCACCTCTGAAGTTATGTGTGCTGTTGCTCTGGGGTTTCAGTCCCATTTTCTGGATTGTTTTAGTTATGTTCAAGTGAAAACAATAGTTCTCTTGAGTGAAAGGACATCATCAGTGAAGGGAACAACGTAGAATAACAGTTGGAAATACAACAAAGAGCAATAGCACTGCATCTTGGCTCAGGCATGGGATCAAGTGAGGTAAATTCATTGTACCATTTGTGTTGATCTTTTTAGTTGAATCCATCTCCAAACAACAGCTGGTGCACAGCAAGTTTTCAGTATTGAATCACTTTTTCTTCTCATGGTCATTAATAATTTTCCTAAAAAGGAAACAGGCCCCTTAATGCCCCTGGTTGCTCCTTGCAGGCTTTGCAGTCGGTGCAGCACTGATGTCTTCCACCCACCGCTGCCTTCCAGCACCGTCTGTGCTGGGAGCCGGGGGGTCCTCGCACCTGCTTATGTGGCTTCTGCTCTGCCAACTCTAAAAAAAATGTAAAAGCAACACGATTTTAAATGCCAGTCCAAATCTGTTGGCATCTGCTTGACTTTCTTGTGGGAACGGGAACCAGCTCAGGGGTATTCTTCATGGCCAACTTTCTGCAGTGCCCTGAATGTCCTCTCTGGGGCATTGTGCATCTGGGGAGGGTTTCAACAGCTTCAAGAGTTTCAAGGGGGCTGGGGAGGTCAGAGTCTGACACCAAGTCCCAATAGGTCAAATCATTATTAAAACTTGGACAAAAGCATCGCATGGAAAATGAAACCCACAGCACAACTCAATCGTCCCATCATCATGAGACCCTGGAGGGAGGGTACCCTTCTCTGACATCCACTGACAGAGCTAGCATTGCCACCAGAGACCAGCAGCAAGGGTAAGCAGGCAGTGGTTGTTGCCTGGTGCTGGTAGTTGTTCATGTGGCTGCTGTGGAGCAGAAAGAAGTCTTCATTCTTGCTAACACAGAGTGAAGTGTTTCAGTAGTAACTCTGAAATACAGATGCTGGCAGGGAGTGACTGGTGTGCCTAAACATGCCTATCTAATGCCATTTCATGTGCCTTAGGGTATCAGAGCCCTCCTCACAGGGCTGTCAGATATGGCACTGGACCTCTGGGAAAGCAGACGCCCTTCTGAATCAGCCATTGGAAGTCAGACAGAAAAGCAAGGTGTTACGGGTTTGTGTGGCGCGGTTTTCCCTTGGTGGCAGGGGAGGGGGGCTACAGAGGCGGCCCCTTTAAGAAGTTGCTGGAAGATTTCGCTGCCCCAAAATGTCGGACCCGCGCGCCAAAATGTCGGACCCGCCTCTAGGCGGGGAGTGACGGTGATAGCGCCTCTGGGAAACATATTTAAGAA